>VCHN02000014.1:20680769-20940311 GCA_007115665.2 Sequoiadendron giganteum
AAGCCATAAACTTGGTGAAATAAGATGCCAGTCATAGAATTTCATATTTTAAATATGCCTAACAACTTGAATTAAGTCAAAGAGGGAAACACATTGAATTCTTGATATTTTTAACTCCATTTCTCATGTAGATAGAAGGCACTGATCTGCCATAACCCAGAGGATAGAATTCATAACAAATAACATATTCAAAACATTTCTTTTGTGTAGTAGGAGTAGTTGTAGTATTATTTTGTCTATCCACTCCCAATTGCCATTGTGGGTATATTGTTTAGCAGGAAATTTATTTCAAATATTTATTTTCACACAGGCTCACCCACCTAGGTCAGGCATAACCTAAAGAGAAGAAGGTTCAATTGTGTAATTGGCCTTGTACGTTGGCGAAAAGTGTTGTAAGAACTTGGCAAACTCTTTTGGTTGAAACCTGCATTTTTGAGAACCAACACATTGCCTATTTGAACTGATACAATAGCATCTATCATATGCCAAATTTTATCTCCATTGAAGTACAAAATGACCTTCACATAGTCTGCTTATTGTTGTATTACACACATGTAGGTGATTCACCATGCATGTCATAAATCTACTCTGCTCTATCCCATTCATATAACACACATTCCTTTCACACTCTTTCTCCACCATCATTATTATCATAATCATCATCCACATCCTTATGCTTATCCTCATCATCAAGACTCAAAAATGATCTCATATATATACATACCCACATTAGGTGAAACTTTAATTAGGTTGGCCTAATTAGAAGTAACACACAAATGTTAAACATGTGACCCTCAAAGTATTTCATCCACACTTAGCACCTAAATTCAACACCCAATTTACATCAAAATAGGTTGGCATGGAATTAAATATAAATCCCACATAAGATAGAGTTTCTCAATTATTCTTCCACAAGACATCAACCATGTTCGGTCAACCCAAAATAAACCTAAACACAAATTCTTCAAGAGAATATGTAATTTTAAAACCATGCTACCTCAAAAATTAATCTCCCATTGAAATATAATTAAAATGACATTCATTATCTTATCTTTATCATCACAAGACAAAATAATTATTTGTGAAGAAGTGCAGAATCTCCCACATTTGTATATTGTCCAGAAGATAATTGTGATACATAGAGCCACACATTGTTATTCATAACTTCTTGGAAACTATACAAAATGTCACAAAAAACTTGAATGCTACTTCATCTGATGGATTAAAAATTATAGTTATGATTGTAGAAGATTACACCAACATGTGGTGAAGTGCGGACCCAAAAACTAATGCATTGAACCACAATACTGATAAGGGAAATACTTAGCCAAATTCCTAATAAACCATGCTTTCTATACCAATTGGTGTTGTACAATGGTCACCAAAAAATACTTGCCTGTTAAGCTAAGATGATCATCGCAATTTTTAAATCAATAACACTAGATCAACCAATGTGAGTACACTTCATGCTCATGTTGCCAAATTGCATCATCAATGACAAACTTCCAAACTTGCAAAAATCTACCCCTTTGTCATTGATGGAAACATGCATATCAAAAACATATTCAATGACATGATCCAAAGCTTGCCCAAAACTTGTCTCCCCCTTACATATATAATATTGTCTCTCAAAAAGATTTTTCATCCACCTTTCCACTATCTCTCCCCAAGTCCATTGACAAAAAACAAATTCCACTATCTCTCCCCCTTTGACATCAATGGAAAAGGTCATGTAGAGGCTCACTATGCCTCCCTTAGACATATATATATTGACTTTTCAAACAAAAAAAAACTTTTATGAAGAAAAAGGTTAAGGTTTACCAACTTGAAGATGTAGATCCTTTGAGCTTCTTCAAAATATCTTGCCAAGTGGATTTTCCTTCTTCCCACAATATTTTTGCTTCCAAAAGTGTTCTACACTATAATTCAAGTTCCACTAGAGTCTCTTATCCTTCTTTCATAGCACTAGGGTTAAGGTTTATTTCTAGTATTTTATCAACACTAACAAGGGCACTGGATATAGGAGTATGCTTTATCTTCACCAAGTCCCTTAACATCATATATTGTTTGATTGTTTCTTCCCTCTGATTCTGTAAAGCCAAGAAATTTTCATGTAGCTGTATAATGTAAGTCCATTTCTGATTGTTCCAGTCTCTTGCTAAATCATAGATATATGCTTCACAACCTATTTGAGTTTCAATTGAGTTCATCCCATCCTTTGTACTTCAAGTTTTGTGTGGCCATTTCAAGTAGTATGATAGTAAGTTATGTGCTTTCTCTTCACAAATTTGTGTATCCTTCAATTCCTTCATAGCCCTATGATGTGCATCTACACATTTCCTTTTGATATTCTCTAGAATCTTTTTTGCAGCCCTCACTTCTATTCCACTTTTAGCTTGTTCTTTTAAACCAGAGACATATGCTTTCAACAAATCAACCAAATTTATGAAATTTTCTGTACTAGACAATGATGAATTGATGCTTGTTCCTAGGGTTACCTCTTGTAAATATTTCATGGACACATCCATGTCTTGTGCTCTTATGGTTCTGATTTTGGTTTCATTCTCATGTCGAGCATCATCTACATGCATCCTTCCTTCTTCTATGTTAGTGAATTCTTTCTTTTCAACCTCTTATTTAATTTCAATCACGAAAACAATAGAGCTCTTCCTTTTCTTTCCTAATCTCCTGGAACTATCAGAGGCTTCATCTGAAACATTTCAAGGAATTTTGCAAGAGAATTTTCATAAGCATCCACACTACCAAGGTTTCTCATGAGATTTCTTATCTGATGTACAACTGATTCAGTCCTTATTCATTCCACCTTCCTAATTACTGGTAGTTCCTTCATGAAATAAAAGAGTAAGCAAATTATCGAAGTACTATACTTGAATGTATGTTTTTTTCCCTTTTTGTTTTCCTTCAGGTTCTTCATCAAATTATGTCTAAGAAACTCACATAGATCATAATCAACACCATATTCAATCATGTTATGTGCAATGTGAATGAATGTAGTAGAAACTGTATAGTTATCATTTGGTTGATAGATTTTGTGTTCAATAAGCCTTGCAACGTATTGGATAGTTGGATTCCTAATTTTTTTCAAAGTGATTCATTTCCTTCAAGAGTAGCACTTGTCTTCTCCATTAAGTCCTTGAACTTGATTGATTTTCATCCTGGAAATGGTCTGGAGGACCACAAACTAGTCATATCACTAATAGCTTCCTTGGTTATTTAATATTTTCCATTAATCCAAATAGATTCTCCATGGATTCTACTTAGTACCATTTTGATATACTTCCTTTTATGTTCAAACTGTGGGAACTTCTACCATACATACAATTTCCTTTCATTTAGGGTTTTGTATTCTAGTTTTATAGTATCATCATCTCCTTTTGATTCATTTTTCCATAGAACACTTAATTCAGTATTGGAAAATTCTTCTATTTTCTCATGAATGTATGAATTGATATCCTCAGTTGGTAAAATTCCAAAAGGAGTGCAAGAAAATACACCCGTCAGATCTTCTAATAATTTTTTTCAAGAATACCTCTTCAATTCATGTTGTAGTTTCTTTGATACATTTATGACCTTCGGTCCTTCTATTACATCTAATAATTCTAAATAAAACTTCTGAAAATGTAGAATACCTCTTAAACTTGATTGGTGAAAATTAGGGTTTTGAAGATCTTCTATCAGGAGATGCGTCAAATTCTCCACTTCTTCTTCTTCACTTTATTTCTCCTTCACATGTGTATAATGAAACAAATTTTTCTTCTTAAGAACAATTTTAATCTCTTGATTTGACTCATCTATGCAACAAATGATTTAGATAAAAAGCTAGTAAACTTTGAAATCTTGTATACATAGTCAATTTTCAGAAGCTCCACAAACTTTTGCATTGAAATATTTTCTCCTAAAATTTTCACAAACTACAAAATATTATTCTTCATCATGTCTCTTCGTGTCAAGCCATGACATGAAATATCGGAAAGGGGGCTATATGATTTTAAGTAAAGCTCCCCCTAAGTCATAGCTATGGGTTAGTTACCAGAGGGAACACCTACACTAGAGATAGATATAGATTCTCCCATGTCCTCCTCAATCTCTTCTTTCTTTCTCTATACTCTTTCCATTTCCTTTTTTACTTCATTCATATCAACTTTCTTTACAGTCTCATTCCTCTATTCCATATTAGTCTTCCTTTTATTCTTAATTCGACAAATCTTGAAATGTGTCCAGGTTTGTTGCAATTGTAGCATACAATTTTCATCTAACCAATCCGACCTCCATTTAATATTATTTTGCATTGGTTAGCCTTATGTCCAAATATATTGCATGTATAATAGTAACCATTAAAAGATCTAGAAATATTAAATCCATTCATCATCTAATTTCTACACTCAACAACTTTATGTCCAAATGTATTGCATACAAAACATTGTCCAGTAAAGAATCCAACATTCTGATTCATTCTACCTCTACATTGTATAACCTTATGTCCAAATTTATTGCATGAAAATAAAACACCATTAAAAGATGGGTACCTTTGAGAATTTTGTTGTCTAATAGGGAGTCTTCTGGTATTGCTTCTTTGATTCTAGAACTTGCCATATTTCCTTTTTCCTTCAGTCTTTCCAAATTCATTGATCTCCTTTGTGCTAGACGTTTGTTTTGGTTAGAGCTTTCTCCTCTTTCAAGTCCTAAACCACCTTTATCTTTAGATGCTTTCTATCCAAAAATTAACTCATCAAGCATTGTAGAACTTTCCTTAAATTTATCCTCATGAATTCTTGCTTTCTCCAAATATTCTCTCAGATTTACCACTTCCTATTCAAGTCTAGTGCATTCATTGGTATTTCTTTATATCACTGAATTTAGACAATCCTCAATTTTATTCTTTTCTTCCACTTGTATTTTTTAGTTTGGTGATTTCTTCATTTGCTTTCTTCAATTGTTCATTAGCTTCTCTATGTCTTGCTCTAAATTTATTGATATTCTCTCTCAGCTTCTTGATGCACTCATTTTTTTAAAAAGATTTTCCTTTAGATTCCCATTCTCTTCATCAATTTTGTTAAGATCTTCAAGTGCAGTTTTGAGTTCATCATCTTTGTCCAGCATACAGTCTTCTTCTATATATTCAATTGCAGAAATTTCTTTCCGAGGAGTAGGGTACTTCCTATTAGCCATATTTTAAAACTCCAAGATCTTCCCAAAGTGGTCAAGCTCCTTCCATGGAACTAGGATCTAATACCAATTGTCGAACACCCAAAATAAGAGGGGGGGTGAATCAATATTCCTCTAAACCAATTAACACAACCCATACAAACAACTGAATATAAATAACTACAATGAAGAATGAAAGCATGAATACAACTATAGAATTGCATGACACATGAAAACTAGTATTTTTACGTGGAAAACCAAAAAAGGAAAAATCATGATGAGGGTTAGCTCACAATATATTATATCTAAATATAAGATATTACAAAGGCTCACTACCAAGACACATTGTCTAGAAAAGAGCTCACAACTCACTGAGTAAGTACAAAGAAGGGTTAGAAAAACTACCTATTTGAACTGATACAATAAACCAATTAACACAACCCATCCAAATAATTGAATAGAAATAACTATAATGAAGAATGAAAGAATGAATACAACTATAGAATTGCATGACACATGAACACTAGTATTTTTATATGGAAAACCAAAAAAAGGAAAAACCACAGTGAGGGTTAGCTCACAATATATTATATCTAGATATAAGATATTACAAAGGCTCACTGCCAAGATACACTATCTAGAAAAGAGCTCACAACTCAATGAGTAAGTACAAATAAGGGTTGGCAACACTACCTATTTGAACTGATACAATAACATCTATCATATGCTAGATTTCAGCTCCATTAAAGTAAAAAATGATCTTCACATAGTCTAATTATCATTGTATTACACACATGTACGTGATTCACCATGCATGTCATAAATCTACTTTACTCTTTCACATTCACATATCACACATTCCTTTCACACTCTTTGTGCACCATCATTATTATCATAATAATCATCCACATCCTTATGCTTATCATCATCATCATCAAGACTCAACAATGATCTCATATATATATCCCCAGATTAGGTGAAACTTCAATTAGGTTTTCCTAATTAGAAGTAACACACAAAGACTAAACATGTTGCTCTCAAAGTATTTCATCTACACCTAGCGCCTGAATTCAACACCTAATTTACATCAAAATAGGTTAGCATGGAACTAAATATAAATCTCACATAAGATAGAGTTGCTTAATTATTCTTCCACAAAACATCAACCATGTCTGGTCAGCCCAAAATAGACCTAGACACAAAGTCTTCAAGAGCATATGAAATTTCATCAATTGTGCTACCTCAAAACTTAATCTCCCATCAAATTTTCATTCAATCGACATTCATTAGCTTATCTTCATCATTACAAGACAAAATAATTATTCATGAAGAAGTGTGGAATCTCTTACACTTGTATACTATCCAGAAGATAATTGCGATATACAGAGCCACAAAATAATTATTCATGAAGAAGTGTGGAATATCTTACACTGGTATACTATCCAGAAGATAATTGTGATATATAGAGCCATACACTATTATTCAATTCCTGGAAACTGTAAAAAAATGTCACAAAAACTTGAATGCCGCTTCATCTGATGGATTAAAAATTGTAGTTATGATTGTAGAAGATTACACCAACATGCGGTGAAGTGTGGAACCAAAAACCAACACATTGAACCACAATACTGACAAATGAAATACTTAGCCAGATTCCTGATAAACCATGCTTTCCGGATCAACTAGTTTTATACAAAGGTCACAAAAAATACTTCCCTATTAAGCTAGGATGATCATCACAATGTTGAAATCAATGAAAACACTTCATCAACCAATGTGAGTACACTTCATGCTCATGTTTCTAAATTGCATCATCAACGAGAAACTTCCAAACTTTGAACAATGGTTTTCTTAGCAAAATTTCCCAATAAAATTCAAGCTTGGTAATCAATATTTAGAGTCTTATCAAACTTTCTTATAATTATTTCTCATAAAATGGTTCCTATAAGGTGAGAATCCACCACATCAAACCATGATGCAAGTGCGAGACAAGGATATTAGCATGGGTTGATTATGCTTGATCCATGAAGAATCAAAGCATATTCATGCCACTAATATTCGAATATCAACAAGATCATTCAAATGAAAGTTAAACTAAACATTTATCAAAGCAAATCATTCTAAACTATGAAAGCATTTAAATGTCTACTCTAATCCATCTAAAACATATCCCGTTGTGAGATTGGTGTCATGTTGATGTGGAACAATGAACCTTTCCCAATCCCGTAATTAGTGAGCTTGTTTCAATCGATTCTCTTCAATAGAATCGATGAAACCACTGTGATATATGGATGAAAGCATGATTTATGCTAAAATTAGTATGATGCAAGCCAAATTAACATGATTTTATGCTAAAATTGATCTAAATGTGCATTTTCTAAGATAATCTAAGCTAATTCTAAGCTAAAAGATTCAAACCCTAATTTATAAACAAGCTAATATGGATGCACGAAAGCCATTAATGGAAGCTTAAAGCTATTATGCAACTAAAATGAACTAAAATATGCTAAATGTGAGTAAAGCATGAGTGTGAATGTATGTGAATTCAAAAACATAAGCTTGCTCTTAAAGATGGATGAGATTCAACAACATAAGTTTTCTCTCAAAAAGATGGATCCATTTGTCTCCAAAGAGGATTCTATTTATAGAAGAGAAAATGATAAATGGAGGGTTGAGATCGAAAATATTAATCAACAATCAAGGATGGAGGAAATGGGAGGCATAGATCATGGATTATCATCAACGAATGAGAATGCAAGATGAGAGTTAATCAAGGGTTCTCATTTGTTCCAAACAAACACACTTTTGACCTGCACACAATGGTCACAAGGTGACTTGCTCAAGAGGTTAAAATAACTTGAATTTGAGGCTAAGTGAGAATATCCCTTTCTTAAATGATTGGAGGAGAGAGAATATTCCTTTTGAATATTCTCATGGGTGAGGAAAAGGATATTTTTCAAATTAAAAGAAATATTTAATTGTGAAAAAAGGGGGATAAGAAATATTCCATGGGAATATTCCCCTTTTAGAGGAAAATTAGATTAATTGTTAATTAAACAAGGTTTAATCACATAATTAGGAGTTTTGGAGGAATAAAGTGATTTTCATTAGATTAAATGATTTAATGAAAGGGGGAAAGGTGAACTGATATTTAATTAAATAACTTAGGACTATTTAATTAAATTAGAAGACTTATGGAATTAAATTAAATAGTTTGATTTATTTAATTTAATGAGATGAAATGTTAGCGTGAAAAGAGGTGAATAAACCCAATTAAATGAATTAGATTAATAGATGCAAATGATGCAAATAATTTAATAGATAGGCTAATTTAATTGATTAAGTGAAAAGAGGATGGATTTGAGGATGAAATGATGTTAGTTAGCCAATGTGATCCATCGAGACATTTTTTAAGTGTCTAAATTTTTCCCCTCTTTGAAGCAATGTACTCGTTGCATTGGTTGAAAGACATGCTGATTTTGATGTTGATTTCGTAGAAATGGATATCGATGATCTCTTTGAGATGTTGATAGACAAGCTAAAGTTGATTGATTGATTGATAACATTGTATAGGATTCACAAAAATGCAAGGATTATGTTGAATAACATGAGTATTGATAGGGAACGATATATCCCAATGATGGTTGATTTGATAGATTGATCAAGATTTGCTAGCAAGGCTAGGAAAAAAAATCGTTAGATGATTTGATATCGATATGATTGAAAGATGGTTGCCCCCTCGAGAGATGGATCAGAGAATAAAGTGTTCTGATCGGGATCATGATAGGTGAAAATCAGACTTATGCTTGAGATTCTTGAGATTTTAGGTTGCTTTTGAATCAAAGAGCTACAACTTTTTAGATTGTTGAGTTGAAGATGATATAGATGCCCCACTGTGCCCCAACGGAAGAGGGATTACTAGTAAAGAGGATGAAAAATAGTTCCTGGAAAGCTCAGATTTTGATGTAGATAAATTTCATGATGTATACACAATCGTCGGCTATGGGTAGCCTCATGTATATGTCGATATAGATCACATAGATTTGATGCTTGGATATAATTGTTAGTAAAGATAGAAGAATAAGAAGAATAAGATGAATGGATTGACCATTGATTTTGATGATTGCTTCAAAAGATCCAACAAGTCCATGATCCACCAAGACTTTATTAGAGATGGTGATGAGACAATGCAAGATGTAGGATGGATGCATGATGATGAGGTTCTCCCATATCAGGATTGGGATTTTTTGTCATTCTTTATTATTTGATATAACACATAGACACGATGCATCAAGGTATTGATAACCAAGATGTTGTATCTAGTGTAATGGACTTTGAATCTGCAAATAGATAGGATAGTTCTTATTCACATCTTGACATATGAAAACCTTGTTGGAATGTAGTTTAGTAGTTTAGAATATATTGGATCAAAGCATATGCAATAGTCAACAATGTACTCCAAATAACTTCCCTACACACAACTAAGAAAGTATGTGCCAAGATTATTTTACAAGAATACCCACAAGCACATAAAACAAAAGATAATGATTGATTCCCCATTCCTTTCTCTCTGAATTGTTTTGAAAGACATCATCGAGAGGTCCTCAAAATGGGTCATTAAGATAAATCATAAGAAAAGATAAAAAACAAACAGTCAGTGCTATCTATATCTCTTGCCAATTTAAATTTAGCTAAGGTGATTTCTGATACTGATGCCCATTGTAGGAAGGATACATCCTAGGACATGTTGATTAGATGGTTTTTTGATATTAGGATGATGATGAGCTTTATGATAAGCCGTTGATATAAACTTCACTAATGCATTTACCTATGATCTAGGCTTTATATTTTGACAATTAAGTTCTCACTTTACGACTCGCTATACTTTCTTTCTATTTGTTTCACCAAAGGTTGAAGGTGATGCTCAATTTATTATGGGTGAGGATTTATTATGGGTGAAAGAGAAATGAGATGGATGGTTTTGGATTTTCTTGGATTATTTCAATGTTTTTGGTATTTTGAAAATGTTTTGAGGTTGTTTTTGGTCTTTTGAATGTTTACAAATGTTTTGGTTTTTGGATTATTTGAGTCTTTTTAGAGTTTTTCAAAATATTTGATGTTGTTTAGTTTTCTTTAATGTTTTCTAATGTTTTGGGCTTTTCAAGGTTTTGAATGTTTTTGGGTTTTTTTGAGATATTTGAATTTTTAAATTTTTTTTTTTAGGAGTTTTAGAATATTTGAATGTTTAGGGATTTTCAGGAGTTTCTACCAAGAACCTAACCTAAAAGACCTATCCTAGGGACCCTGGGGTCTGATCAAAGATAAACCTTGCCTATGTTATACTCATAGAGACCACGTAGTTCGACTGACTCGATCAATTTATAGGATGAAGATATGAACAGGTGATAGAAAAAGTTTATTATGACAAACTCCTAAAGGATTGACCTAGGGTATCTCGGGGGCACATCAATGATAGCCTTTCCTACGTTTAAGCTCAGAGATGATGTAGTTCAACAGGGGAATTGCTTTTTTGGATTTTTGATGTTTTGAAATTTGTAGGGATTTTGATGTGTTTTGGATTTTTCACACAATTTTGATGATGTGGGCATGCATATGTGTGATGATATTAGCGATCTATTTGGGATTTTGTTGAAAACCAAGCTTAGGATTAATTGATCTAATTGATGGATTGATGATGATAACATTGTTGAGGATAAACAATAATGCAAGGATAGTGTTAAGCAACACGAGGATTGGGAAGGACATCTCGGGATGATGATGGATTGATTGAATGAGACTGATCTAGATTTTGAAGCTTGATTTGGAACAAAGTCAATTGGAATGATTTGATTTGATTTTGAAGTGCAAGGTAGATGCGAATGATATTGATTGTTTGGATTGATGTTCGAGATGGGATAACGATTGATAAGGAACATCTTCTTGCCAAAATGTTCCATGGGCTAGTGATTTGGATTTTTTTCTGAATTTTGAATTTACAAATTTTTAAATGTTTTTAAATTTTAGTTGTACAATATTTTGATGTTTTTGGATTTTTTGATGAAAGTTTTATGATTTTTTTTGAATTTTTCGATGAGATTTTGAGGTAAATGATACCTAGATCACGATGTCGATGTCATGTTATGGGGTATAAGACATGGATCAAGAGTTATTTGAAAACAAGAGTGCAAGAACCTCCCCTAGTGTTTAGAAATTCTTCATAATGCAATGGATAACCAAGATAGGTAATATATATGTGAAGACTTTGACAAAGTTTTAGCATGCTAGATATAGGCTATGGGACTTCATGAGATAAACTATTAAAGAGCTCGCAATTTTTTTTCCATGAGTATAATTGAAGTATACATCGAATGTTTGTCAAGATCAGGATAAAATGGAATATCTAGATAAAAGCTGGATTTGGATAGATGGAGGGAACATTGGATTTATCATGACAAGGATGAGATGCTTCTATTTGAGAAGGATCATAGAAATGCTCAATTCTACTCAAGATGCCTATTTTCCAGGTTTTCATCATAGTACTTGCCGAAAGTGCCACAGTAGTGGTTTTCATTGGAGGATGATTTTTTTCTTTACTTTTTTCAATCCTTTTTCTCATTCTTTTTCGGATTTTGATCATTTTTTTTAATTTTTTGAAGATTTTACCCTCATGTTGAACCACCTAGTGGAATTGATGTAGAGGCCACTGTAATAACGTGCCATCAATATCCTTCTTGAAGAATATGATTTTCCAAGATACGAACACTTGAATGCAATTTTGAAGAACTTTGATTTGCCTTATGGATACCAGAACTAACCTTGTCTATGTGCGCACATCATGATATGGTACCTTCAAAATACTTATGATGAAGGGTAGTTGCCAATACATGGTCAATGAGAGAATTGGATATTGTGAATGGAGTGTATGGTGTCATGTAAAAATGAATATGAGATGGGTTGGTCAATGGTTTGAAACCTTTGACTCTCCAAAATTGGGAAGATGAGCGATGATGGGTGGGAATGGAGGTTTTTGTGGAATTTGGACCAACCACTAGATATACTTTGTTCCTTGCTTGAGAAGCTTGATTTTCTATTTGAGGACGCTTATGATGGGTACATTTCCCTTTTTTATTTTTCCCCATAGTTTCTTTGACTAGTGGAGTTTTTCGTATCCATTTGTACTTGACATGTCCTTTTTTGCTTTACTGATTCATTTGTTTTGATGATCTTTGCCTTGCTTTGATAGGAAATCTTCTTTTTACATTGGTCCCAATTTGTGTATGAGATGATGGGTGAATTCCAACTCAATATATGACTAGTCATAGCATTGACATTATTTTCATCATAAGGATCCTTCATTTACCATATGTTGATGTTTGTTGTAGACAAGATTTCCCCCGACATTGTGAAGGTATTATCAATATCCAATCCTTTTCCCTGATAATGTATCCTCTGATCCATAGCCACTAAATATGACTTGTTGTGAACACATGATATTTCTATGGGTTCCTGTTGTTCAGGAATAGGAATTATTTTCTTTGATTCTATGACATCATTATTTGTTGATACTACTTCAAAAGATGTTGGTGTTGATTCAAAATATGTCGATGATGCACAATCATGTTCATGAATATGAACTATTCACTCTGATTCCATGACATCGTTATCTATTGATACTGCTTCAAAATAGGTTGGTGCTAATTCAAAGGATGTCGATGATGCAAAATCATTGTAATAATCAACAATCTTGACCATTGTTTGATCTTGTGCAAGAATATCAAGAGTGGGAGACTCTTGTTTTGGATGAAGAACATCTATATGTCCATCTAAAAGAAAAATATTAGGAGTGATATCAAGGAAATCTTTGGAGTTTAAAATGGTTTCGAAGATGTCACTCAACTCTTTGTGAAACTTTGGGGATAAGGGTTCTTGATCTTGACTCGATTCAGAGTAACTTTCATTATCCTCAAGAGCCTCCTCTTGAAATGATCCTTGGGTGGATGCTATATCATTAGTAAAAGAATCTTCGCAACATTTTGTGGGTATGGGTGCAATAAGGGATATTTTGGCTCATTTGGAAATTATTCAACATGCCCAATAATTGATTCATATGTGGGAGAGATATCACAATCTAATATCCACTTGATATCATTACGATATAAAATAATGCTAAACAATTTTGATGGGTTTAGACTTTGTTTTAAAATAGTATCTTTATGCGTGTCTAATTCCTCATGTTGTGATGAATAAATATGTCCCATTGTGGTGTCATGAGTATCATTTAATTTTTTGAGGTTGATTCTTTTCCTAAATCATTTTCTTTTGTATGGTTAGGCATAGGGTTTGTGTAAGATTTCAGATTTTCATTCCTAGATCTTTGATTGACATGAATATCTCCTTATTTGATAAGATCTTCTTTTAGATATTTGAGTCTAAAACAATTTTGTGTGTTATGACCTTTGTATCAGTGAAATTCACAAAAAATATCTTCTCTAAAGCTACGAAGTTTGACTTGTGGCTCTTGATAGTTTGATAAATCTGGGAGTGTGATAAGATTATATTGTATCAACCTCTTCAACACATCATCCATAGGTTATCCTAAGGAAGTGAATCATCATTTAGGAGCATTGTTTGTTCTTTGTTGTCCATGTTGAGTGTTTGTAGCATTGATCATTGGTTTATTGTTCAATGTTGACGTGTATGGTTGTTGTGTATTTATGGTTTGGGCGTTTTCTTCTATATGAGTAGTTAAGACCACCCTTGCATCAACAAAACCATCACTAATAAATTTTTTTTTCTTGGCCCAATAGCGAGGCTTGTTGTTAAAACTAGTGGATGGGCAGTTGCCTCTATACACTTGTGTGTTTCCCTGTGAGATTAGAGCTCTCTCAATGTTAAGATCTCTAGGGATAAGCTCATCATAAGTGCTAATGCATTGCTATGATGATTCCCACTTGTTTCTCATCAGGAAGTGGCCACTTGTTTTTACTAGCTCTTTGCATCCATTGTAAGAAGAAATTGGTGAAAGATTCTCCTTTGTTTTGTTTGATAGTATACAACTCTTCTAAGCTTACATCGATGTCAAGATTGAAGCAGAAGTGATCTATGAATTTGTCACTGATTTCTTGGAAAGTTTTGATGCCTAGAGGTAATTGTGAAAACCAATCCATGAATTCTTTGACATGGTCCATAGGATTTCCTCTCCCTTTGTATTTATTGAATCTAGGGGATTTCAAATCTAGGAGGGAATGGTACCATTGTGATTTTTTGATCAAATGGATACATACATATATTCTGTGTATGAGGCTTCTTTGTCTTGCCCATTTGGAAATCCTTCATTTCTTGTGATAACACTTTGAGTTATGATGCTAGATGATCTTGCGAGTTTGGTGGAGGAACCTATGTTGGGATGATGAATGGGTTGCACATAGGATTCATATATGATGATGTGTTGTATGGGGTGTATGGTGAAGGTGATTGAGGTGTGGATGTATATGTTCCTAATGTGTTCAAGTTGACAATGTTGTATTGAGGGTTATAGTAGGAACTTTGTTGTTGTTGGGCATACTATTGAGCTAGTAAGGCTTGTTGTTGTTGTGCCACAAGGGCTTGTTGTTGGGCCTGATGGTGTTTCTATTCCACCAAGGATTCTTGATATTTTTTTTTGTTATTGTGCTACTTGTTGTGTGGCTAAGGTTGCTTGATGTTGTTGTTGTATGACTAAGGCAGCTTGTTGGGATTTCTGTTGTTGTTGTGCTACTAAGGCATCTTGTTGAGTTGTTGTTTTTGTGCTACTAAGGCTTCTTGTTGGGCTTGATATTGTTGTTGAGATGCTAAGGTTTGATGTTGGGATTGATGTTGTTGTTGTGTTGCTAAGGCATGCACTTGTAATGTAGGATCAGGTGGTTGTTTGGACATCTGTGATGTGTTTTAGCTGTTGATGTTTTGAATGGGTTGTATATTGTTTATGAGAGGTTGCGGGTTCCCTTGGTTTAAAATTCCTTGTAGGATAGTGGATTGAGGCGGAGGAATGTAGGTTTGAGGTCCCATTTGATTTTGCATGGTGAAGGGGACCATGGGGAAATATGAGGATGGTGCCATTAGATTTTGTGATGGTAAGGGCACATTAGGACCTTGAGTCCATTGATTGAAATGATTCCCTTGACCGATGCTTGGTGTATTTCCTTGTGCTTGGGATGTGGTCAAGGTATTTCCTTGGTTGATGTGGTTTGTAACCAAGGTGTTATTTTGATTTGGGTTGATGTGGATGGTGGATTGAGTTGAGTATTTTGGGTAACTGCTTGTTTTAATGTGGCCATGGGGTTGTTGGAACCACTTGCTGAGGTTTTCCCTTGCATGATGGTGTTATCTTGCCCATGTTGTCCTACTTGAGGCACTTGGTCCACATTACCTTCTGTAACATTAGGCATATTTGGGGTATTTGTGGTGATGGAGGAAGATGATTGCACTCAAAATGTCAAGGTCATTGTGGCATCATGGAATGTAAGTGGTTTTCCAAAGGTTGGTATCCAACTTGTGTCTTGGGGAAGGTTGGTGGTTAATCGAATGGTTGTTTTGTGAATACAAAAAGTTGTGTTTGTTCCTAGACATGAAGTGAGTCCAAGGTTGGTTCCTATCCTAGTTGCAAGACTAGATGTTAAGGGTTGACTCAACACAAGGTGATAGGCCAAAACTGGGGTAAAGAATAAGAAGGATTTCAGCTTGGTCTAAGAGTGTCAACCCAGGGATTGTAGCTTTCAAGAAGCATTGCGACAATATAATTGAAGGGAGGAAAGCAATGAATTAAGGGGAAATGAGTGCAGATAAAACACACAAAGGAGCACCTATGATGAAATTATGGTTCAAACTTATATTTCTATTTTGCTCTATTTTGTGACAAAAGCGTGATAGGAAATTTTATAGACTACAAAATGACAACAACAAACTCTCTCATGAATCCATAATATAATTTGCACCAACATTGACATAATATCAATAGCTGAAAATCAATTTTGAACCAGATTGCAAATAGCTAAAATAATGATTACACATAGAAAGAAAATGCTACAGGAAAATAAATCTCACAACTACAAAATCTATTAAAATTAAATCAAGTAGAAAATAAATAACACACAACAAATTTAACAACAAAATACAAATCACTGTGCTTCATCAAGGAGTGGGCGCTTGCTCCATGACTTGTAGGTGAGAAGAGACGAGAGATTTTTACATTGCCTTAATCAACAAAAACATTATTTTATTTATCATAAGTAATACAAAAAATCTATATAAAATTCTATCAACCAAATTCTATTTACTCCTTTACAACATGCGTATTTATATATACGATGTTCATAACTACTGAATACAACAAAAATATTATCTTTGCTTTGAATGTGTACAAAAAACTATAATGCGATGACAAATTAAAATGATTATGTTATAACAATAAGCAAAAATAGGAATCATAAATAAGGCGTGGAGGTTTTTGTAGATTTTTCTCTAGCTATCTAGCAACAAATCTCTTAGCATGGGTTTCCTCTTCATACCTGGCAATCGCATCTCCATTTTGAAATAACCATGATTTCTTGTGCTTATTCGAATTTGTCACTAAAGATGTAGGCAACGACACCTTAGAGACTACAATCATATTTGAAAATATAACATAAATAAATTCTTAGTCACAAAGTAATACACAAAAGTTCATGACCAGAAAGTGACAAGAAGATATTTTGCATAAAAGGTGACAGGAAGTTCGTCTGATTTGCATGTTGCAAGCTTTATTTCTCAAGTCTAAAAATCACAATGCTTATTAGTAAAGACAACCAATCATTAATTTCCATATTTTATCCAAAACTCTATTAAATACTACTTATACATATTTAATCATATGCAACATAAAATGGGGAAATAGTATGATATGGAACGAAAATGGAATGTGGAAGTGGGTATGAAGGTATATGAAATAAGCTAAAATATGGAATAAAATGGGACACAATTGGCTCTCATCAAAAGGGATGGAGTTGGTTGAATCATAGATGAATTCAATCTTTTTTTTAATGATTGTGCAACAAAATTTGGATGGTTTTGTTCATACTCAAGGAGTTCCTCTTTAGTAAGTTGAAGTGGGTTGTTTGTGATGTCTTCTATCTCATATGGTCCTGATGGAGACAAGGGTTTTTGTGATGGGGTAACATGACTTCTTGGATAAAATTCTTGAGGATTTGGATCACTAATGGTAGATGATACCTTAGTTTTCTCCATGATTCTCTTTTGTTGTGATCTTGTTATAACCATCGATTGTGGGTCAACGATGGGAGAGGTGTGTTGAGATTTGTAATGTTTGAGCTCTCTAGTCGAATCAAATCTAGGTAGAAGGGACACTCTAAGTATTTTGGGAGCAATGATGATAATGGTAGATGAAAAGTATGGATGATATCGAAAGTGATCTTTGCAAACATTTTGGGACAACACTTTTGTCTTAATTTTGATGTTTTGATGTTCGGATAAAGGATGTTTATGAACTTGGAAATCTTTAGGGTAGACTCATGAACTTCAAGATGAACTAGTTCAAATATGATAACAAACTTAACCAAATGTATGGAAAATGATACATTTCACATAAATCCTAGCCAAGTTATAGGTTGGTTTGATAAAATTTGAATTCAAGAAGTGGTGTATTCGAAAGTTTTGGAAAGTATGGTGAAGTGAAGGACGAAATTTTGATGAAGGGGTGGATGAAATGTTTGACCCAATGCTTCAACCTAAAGTGAAACTTTTTTTTTCCAAGAACAAGGTAGTGAGAATGTTGCTATACCTCTAAAGTGATGAAACCCTAAGAAATCAATGAATTTGGTAAAATAGGACTCAAATGATTTTGGAAATAGGACCCAATGATTTTGAAAATAAAACTTAATGACTTTGGACTCAATGTTTGCAATATTTTCCTTGTCTCAATTTGCTTGTTTTGGGGAGTCAGAGTTTGAACATACATCAATGTGGGGTGTTCATTTGGTTTAATCTTGGATTAATAAGGTTATTTTTACCACATACACTTGTCTTGACTATGTTTTAAAACTAAATGTTTATGTCAAAAACATCATAACTTTCACAATGTCCATTTTGTGAAAATCATGAGATTAGAGCCATAATTGCTTATGTTGTCTTTGGGAAATATGGACTAAGATTAAGTCAAGATATTTAGAAATCGCTAAGGAGAAAAAAACCCTTAGGACAAGCAGTAATATCAAAGCGAAATCAAGAGGCATCCATATTTAAACCAAAGTGTTTGAAATTTTGAGGAAGATAGTGAATTTTTGTTTTTGTAACATTTTGAAACTAAGCAATGTATCAAACTGACTCACAATAATTTACAATCCTAGGTTCGAAATGGCTATACTTTTTGAATTCCCACTTGGATTTCTCCAAATAATAAACAATGCAAACAGTTAGAGGTTTGGTGACACTGGCTCCCCTCCACAACACACACTTTTCAGGACCACCATGTAATACCCCTCCATTTTGCTTCTTGTTTGATTTGCTTTATGCTATGTTTAGTTGCATTTACTTTGATACTGGATACATTTTGTTATGATGATTTGATCGCTACCATTGAGCGACAACTATTATTGTGGGATGTAGTTATCTGATTATTGTTTCACATGCATTATAGATTAATGTTGTTGTAGAGTTAACATGAGATGTTATTATGAGATTATTGGAATTATGATGGAAGTGTCAGTTTTGATGAGTGTATGGGTGAAGAGGACGAATTCGCATCACTCGCTTGCGAGCGCCCTGCGAATTCGTAATTCCTTATTCACGGTGTGTATTATATGCTGAATATATTGGATGATGTTGTTTACTTGGTTGCAGGAGTGCAGGTACATGACACCAACTCCACCTGGTTTCACAGGTTTGAGCATGTCGATCCAACGGTTAAGTTGAACGGGAGATAGTAGCTAGGTAACATGTGTCAAGTTTACACCCTAGCCTTAGTGTGTCGTCAGTCGTGTGTGTCGAGTCATTGTCTGTCTTGCTTTAATGTTATTTAATTCTGAAGATTCTTGATTTGAAAATAGATATTTAGAATAATTGCATTTAAATCATGTTGATGGTTATTTAATTTAAATAATGCAATGTGGATAAAAGTTTATATTTAAATTAATTAATTATATTTAGTTTATTTAATTAATTAAATTTGATCCAAGGGGTTGAATTTAGTTATTAAATAATTAAATTAATTAATTAAACGTGATGCAAGAGAATGAAAGGAAATAAAAGAATTAGAATTAATTTTGGAATTTAATTCCAACGTGTGGAAATTAAATTTGAAATTGTAATTAAATGTTTATTTGGGAAATTGGTTGCAATTTTGGAAATTAATTTATTATTTGAAATTGTATTTTAAATTGAAAGTGGGTTTTTGAAAAGTGAAATTGAAATTAAAATTAAAATTTGAAATTGAAAGTGAAATTGAAATTGAAATATCTAATTTGCATGTAATGTGAATTAGGGTTGTAAATATTGAAATTGAAATATCTAATTTGCATGTAATGTGAATTAGGGTTGTATTAGGTATTTTTGATTTATAAAGAATATATATGTTGTAATTTTAGGGCAAGAAAGTTTTGAGAAAAATATATTTTTACAGCAGAAATTTTTTTTTGGAAAATTTGCACAAGGGTTTGAAGAAAGTTTTGATTGTAGAATTGATTGAAGGAAAGATTGTTTGCATTTGTTTGGTTTTGGATTGGATTCATTGGAGGATTGAAGAAAATTCAAGAAATCTTTGGAGGAGGCTTGCATCAGAAATTCATCTCTTCTTGTAGCTTCTTGTACCAGGTTTTCCTCTTTGTGTTTTATTGTTCTTGATTGTTTTATTTAAAATAGTAGTGATGAAAGATTTGTTTGTTAAATTTGTTTTAGAAAATAACTTTGATATTAGAAGAAAAAAATTAAACAAATTTACAGCCTTTGCTTGTGAAAATTCTTGAGTGAAAATTGTGAAAACCTTAGTTGAATTTAAATTATTTGGAGAAATTGATTTTATTGTTATTGAAATCAAACATAGAGATTGAACAATGCATTTAGAATGTTTTTAGAAAATAAAACTTTCTGTTTATTATCAAAAAACGGATTTTAAAATCTGCAGTATAGTTATATTTTCATGGTAAAATAGTCTGATTGCGTCGCCTATAACTTCACTTTCACAAACTGGGTTTTTAGGAAATTTAAAGGGTTTTTGTATTTTAGAATTTTCTTACTCCTACCCAAAAATCGTAAATACCCAGATCGTAGTTTTTGAGTTATGCTTAAAACATGAGACTGCTGTTAAGTCATTTTTCCCATGACTGTTCTGAAAATAAAATAATAATAAATTGATATTTATAAATATTAATATTTTATATATTGTTATTATAATATTAAAATATTATTTAATAATATTTTATATTATAATTTATAATACTAAAGTATTATATTTATTTATATTATTTTAAATAAAATTTGTATATTAGATTAGTGGAATTAAAATTATAAACATATGAGAAATTATTGTTATTTTAAAATGGCTTGTTAAAGTTTAATTGAAAGAGTTAAATATTTGATTTAAAGAATGCAATATATATTATTGAATAGAGATTTAAACTTGGATTTATTAGTGTATATGGAAAATGGATAGAGAAACAATATGTTATTATATTAAAGTGATTGAATGTGTTAAATAGAAAATTGAATGAGATGTAAGATTTGGTTAGGAAATGGAAAGAGTTTACTTGCATGGATTTGTGTCGATTTAAAAGTAAATTAAGAAGTTGTTTTATTGATGAAGCAATCAATTATGTTATTTATTAATTTCTATTTAGATTAATTGAATCATTGTGATTGGATTATGAAAGAGATATGGATTTAGTATATCCAAAAGTAGTATCTTCCTCATGCTTATCTTAAAGGATTTAATTCTTTGTATTCAGTAAAGGGAAGTAAGTTTAATTGTTTTAGATTTCCAATAATGAAAAGAGAAATAGGGGTTATGATTATTTTAGATGATCTACTTATCATGTCTTTGACTTTGTCAACACTACCTATTGAATGAGTATGAATTTATGAAATCCAAATATTAGATTTGATTGATGACTTGAATGCTTTTGTTGCTATGTCGTCAAGTTGCATTGTTGGTTTTGGAATTTAGTGTTAGTCCTAAATTATAAGTCTTCCAGAAGAACTTAGAGGATAGGGGTTGTTGAATCTTTATGCCATCCAGTTGTTTTCCCTTGGGTAGTGCATGGCGTCTTTTCAGTTTTACCCGATTTTCATGAACGAGGATGTTTGCACCTCCTTGGTTTAGGAGCGGATTATGAGATCTGTGTCTCCTTGAAAGGAGTGGACTATGTGATTTTTGCCTCCAAGATGTTTGGAGTGAGTTTTCTATTATTTGTATCCTCCTTGTGTTGGAGTGGTTATGATGCCTAGTTTGTATGCACTTGTGTTTCCCTTGGTGATTGGTTGTGAATGTGTTGTCCATTAGAAGAGTGGCTTCTGTTAGGCGCCAGAGCCCAAAGAGGTAAACTGGATAACCTTCAGGAGTGATTTAAATAAGTGATAATTAAAATAATGTACTTAGAAGATTAGAACTAACTTCTCACTAATCAAGATAATTTTACCTCACTCACAGACACAAGGGCTTGTTTAGACTTGGGATGAGTGGGAAGGCTTGGAATGGCAATATCAATTATCTTATTCTTGTGAGAGGTAGTTGATTCCGCATGAGTGAGTATGAGTGCCGGGATTCGGTTGAGGCCACTAGGATTACTTGTGCCGGAGCCTATGAAGAATGCCCAGAGGAGATCTCATGACAAACCTTGCGATGACACTCTATCTATGACAACTATTGTTAATTATTATATGTGTATGGTTATTTGAACATACTTGATCTACTTTATGTCTGGAAGTAATGTGACCTATGTCAATGATGTTGGAGTTGTACTTGTATTGTACTTGATTTGTACATGTATTGTTTTTGATTTGTACTTTTATTATACTTGAGTTGTACTTGATTCATACTTGTTAATTCATTTGGTTGGTTATAACAGTATGAGTCAGTTTGAGTCTGCCTTTGGTTAGAGGTAGTAGATCTTTGTCCATGTTACTTTGTTACTATCTCCTAGCATGGGGGGTGGGCCTTCGGGTACCACATTGGTAGGGTGAAACATGCACCAAAACCGTTGGGTCCCCATCTATCTTCAGTACTTGGTGGCGAGACATCCAGATGGACAGCTCACGGTTCTTGTTGTAATTTCTTGCATTGTAATATTTTAACTTGTATAAATTATTTTATCCCTCTTTGTTTATGAGATGGAGTTATGTAATTGTGAAATATTTGTACTATTGCCTCATTCTGGGAATGAGTATTGTAACTATTGGATTAAGATAATGTTTATGAGATTGTATCTTAGTTGATTATCTTATTATGTTATGTGGTATTCTTATGATGTATAATGTTTATTTCATAAAGTTTATAATGCTATGGTTATATGTGATGTGTATGTGTGGGTTTAAGTAATCCTAACCTTATAGCCTTAGAGGTTGTTGTTAACTAGTAAGTGAATGTGTATGTTAAATGCACTTTATAAAAAAAAATTGGTTCGCTTATGATGTTAATTGCAACTTCTTTTAAGGTTAATCTCAAAATCCTGAAAATCCAAAGATCAAAAGGTTTTTTGTTTCTACAATTGAATAGTAAGAATGTGGGACAACTTCAAAATGACCATTCTTGCACCAAAAGGTATTAAGGATTTTTGGATTCTAGAACACAGGTTCATAATAAGGGATTCCAGTTTAGGGGGTGCAATGATAAACTTCGTCAAAAGGTCTCCCAACCCTTAGAACAAGGGATTTGCGCATCATAAAGACGTTGGGGAGAGCTATCGTGTACTGCATCTCATTGATCACAATTTTCATTGCAACCACACATTTATATCACGGTTTGGAAGAAATTGGCTTTAGTTCATTATTGCTTGGGTTATTCCCTCCTTTTGAAGCAGGGAGGTAGACCCTCTAAAGATAAACAATAGCAAGGAAGTGCGTTTGTAGTTTTATCATCTCTGCTTAGATGAACAAAGAGAGAACACATGCCACACATTTTTCTCACACTCGCAAAGGGGTTCAATTTTAATCCAAATTGAAATATGTAGGTGATTTCCCAAAGTGTTAAGGAATGTTTATGTTTCTCAAGGTCACCAAATGGCATGAGAGAATTGCATACACATTCAATAACAAAGTTTTAAATCACAAAACATAGCAAAATGTTGTAAATTTTAACCCTCAAAGAAATGATGAGTTCGTTTTAAGCACCAAATGAAATGTTAAGTTGACTTGTTCAATTTTAAGCCCAAAAGACAATGATGAAATGAGGGTTCAATTTTAGCCAGTTTTGAAAGTGAATTTTAAGCCTAATTGAAAGCTAGTTGTCCTAAGATTGTAAGTTTTAAAATCCAATTGAAATTTAGTGGTCCTAAAACATAAACCAAAGCAGAATATGATGGTTTATAATGTCCCCACAAGTTTCAAAATACTATTACAATAACTACAACTAAGAAAAACAAAAAATTAAAATTTTCAATTTTTTTCGATTTTTTCTATGCTGCAGTAAATCGCATTTTCAAAAGCCTTTGGGTTAGAATTTGGGATTGAAAATTGTGTCAGCCCCTAAAAATTATTGCCAAAGACATGATTTTTAGGGATTGAATTAGTCCTCTTGGAGAGCTTTCCAACAGTGCAAACAAATTCAAAATTTCGAGCACCGAGTAGAAAGTTATGACCCCGACAAGTTGCTGTAAAAATTTTCGTAGTTTTTCTCCAAATATGCAAAACTAATTAGTCTAAAAAGAAAAAATGAGAAGTTAGTGACATGTTAGTATTCTAATAAAATCAAAAAATTAAAGCACATGCTGAAAAAACAATCGTTAAACTTCTTACTAGAATTGGGCATCGCTGAACATGATAGCGTTGCGATTTGAAGTTTGGGCATCGCTTTGGTGAAAATGGGTGTCACTTGGCAGCAAAAATAGAGAGCATGATAACGTCAGAATTTGGGAGCATCACAATTTCAAATTTGGGAGCGTTGTTGTTTGAAGTTTTCAATACCTCTATATTAAATCGGCGTCGCTAGATTTAAATCAGTGGTAGTGTATTTAATCGACATCGGTGTTTCAAATTGCAATAGTGTCGCTATATGGTGACACTCTTCAAAGAGAGTTGTTGTTTGTGATTTGGGAATTGCTGTAACTTGCAACAAAACAAATGAACAAGAATCAAGCTAAAATTTGATTAAATTATCAGTTTTCCCTCCTAGCGGTAGAATGTGAGATGAGGATATTAGCATGGGCCGATTACGCTTGATCCATGAAGAATCAAAGCATATTCATGCCACTAATACTTGAATCTCAACAAGATCATCAAAATGAAAGTTAAACTAAATGTTTATCAAAGCAAAGCATTTAAATGTCTACTCTAATCCATCTGAAACTTATCCTATTGTGAGATTGGTGTCGTGTTGATGTGGAACAACAACCCTTTCCCAATCTTGTGATCAGTGAACTTTTTTCAATTGATTCTATTAAAGAGAATTGATGAAACCATTGTGATATGTGTATGAAAACATGATTTATGCTAAAATGAGTATGATGCAAGCTAAATTAACATGATTTTATGCTAAAATTGATCTAACTATTTAATTACTAAGCTAATTCTAAGCTAAAAGATTCAAACACTAATTTATAAACAAGCTAAGATGGATTCATGGAAGCTTAAATCTATTATGCAACTAAAATGAACTAAAATATGCTAAATGTGAGTAAAGAATGAGTGTGAATGTAAGTAAATTCAACAACATAAGCTTGCTCTAAAAGATGAATGAGATTCAATAGCATAAGTTTTCTCTGAAAAAAGATGGATCCATTTATCTCCAAATAGGGTTCTATTTATAGAAGAACAAATGAGAAATGAACGGTTGAGATTGAAAAGATTAATCAATGGTCAAGGATGGAGGAAATGGGAGGCATGGATCATGGATTCTCATCAATGAATGAGAATGCAAGATGAGAGTTAATCAAGGGTTCTCATTTGTTCCAAACAAACACACTTTTGACTTGCACACATAGGTCACAAGGTGACTTGCTCAAGAGGTTAAAAGGTAACTTGCACTTGAAGCCAAGTGAGAATATGCCTTTCTTAAATGATAGGAGGAGAGAGAATATTCATTTTGAATATTCTCATAAGTGAGGAAAAGGATATTTTTCAAATTAAAAGAAATATTTAATTGTTCAAAAAGGGGGATAAGGAATATTCCATGGGAATATTCCCCTTTTAGAGGAAAATTAGATTAATTGTTAATTAAACAAGGTTTAATCACATAATTAGGGGTTTTGGAGGAATAAAGTGATTTTCATTAAATTAAATGATTTAATGAAAGGGGGAAAGGTGAATTGAAATTTAATTAAATAACTCGGGATTATTTAATTAAATTAGAAGACTTAGGGAATTAAATTAAATAGTTTGATTTATTTAATTTAATGAGATGAAATGTTAGCATGAAAAGAGGTGAATTAACCCAATTAAATGAATTAGATTAATAGATGCAAATGATGCAATTAATTAAATAGCTAGGCTAATTCAATTAATTAAGTGAAAAGAGGATGGGTTTGAGGTCGAAATGATGTTATTTAGCCAATGTGATCCATTGAGACATTTTTAAGTGTCTACAGTAAGGCTTGGAATATTTAGTCTTCTTCCTCTCATTAGAGACTCAAGTTTGAAACTATTAAGGACACTTTGGTTGAAATCACATTGGATCACTTTTCCTAGTTTCTTCTCCACTAGGGTCTCCTAATTATAGTGCTACATTGTTCTTTCTATGGCCATTTAGAAACCATTGAACATCTCTTCTTATTTTTTCCTTCAACCTAGCTCACCTAGTGTTGGATTCATGACTTCTTTTAGCCATTTTTCCTTGATCCCTTTTTATGGAATGTGATAATCTAGATGATTGGTACAATATTCCTACTAAATATACCTAGATATGACATGATTTTAGAGTGGATATTTTATTCTCAATTTGGAAAGATAAAATTTTCTTTCTTTGTTGGCTCATCTATTGATAGACACTTTTTTGTGTATGCTAAAGCTAGTATCTATTCTAATATTATCCTAGAAATCTAGGTCTAATTAAATAATTTTACCTTAAAGGTTACACATTTTTATAATTTAATTAAGCACTAGAAAACACCGCTTGCATGGTTTATCACATATTATCTTCCCCTACTAGTAGGGATGCCTCTCCACCATGGGGGCATGCATTTTTTCCACATGAGCATCATTAGGATTGCAATCAAAATTATAGATGAGTCTACCATGGTTCCTAGGGATCTCCATGTAATTGGAAGCATGGGTGAACTCCTTCACCACATGAAAATTTCTCTTCCTCTTAGTAAACACATACTAGTTATTTGGAAATTGGAAAATTTCCCTGCCCGATCTTACCATCTCACCTTTTCTTTCTTAGATCATGATGAAACCATCATAAGATGAGATCCATTTCAAATGACTACAACCTACCAAATATTTGGGGTAACTTTACTAATCATTATCTCCCTATCTCTCATGCTAATGTAGCCATTGAGGCTTAGTGGTTTGTTTAATTTTATTATTTTCCTTTTTTTAGCTTCAACATAGAATTTTCAAGGTGTGATTATGTTCCACCCACATTTTATGAAAATTTTATAATATATTTTTGATATTTTAATGTTAAGGTATAGTGCTATTCATCATGAAAATAAAAACTATATATAGATATATTTGATGTGTTTATAATGAAGTAGAGGAGGTGAGATGCATATTTTTAAACTAAGATAAGTACATTAAGAAATAACTAGATTAAGCAATTCATGAAATTTTTAACATATAAACATGTGCTACTAAAAGTAATTGAAGATAAAAATCTTGATTTATTTTTATTTTATAGAAAATAAATGGCTAAAAATATAGGATGGAATTGAACATCATATCAATTTTTTCACAAAAAATTGTCCAAAAAATGTGAATTTGACAAAGAAGGTTGATATTTGTATATTTTGTGTAAATTAACTTTTGGACTCTCATATTGATCCATAAAACTAGGGTAGCTATGCCACACTTTGGTATAAAGAGATTGATTTGAGATTAAACACTTCAACCTTCCTCTATGTACACTTCACCACCTCTAATGGTTACCCATATATGTGCATTTAAGGAATCACATAACATAACACTGTATAATAGAAAATGAACATGCAACACAAGATAACATGGAGGAAACCTTTAAATAGAAAGGAAAACTGAAAGAGTGATTCCCTAAGCTACTCATTTTACTAATCCACTATTGCTAGGTTAAATTTCCACAATGGGAAACCTTGATAGGAAATAATTCTACTCACATACAATCCTAAAATGAAAATTAATTGCACCTCCTTTATTATTTACAATGGAGGATAAAACCTTATATGCACTATTTTTTGTCAACACTATAACAATCTAGAATAATTTTATTGCATTAGCCCAATTGGATCAACATATAATACACTATAGAAACGATATGCTTGAAACAACCTTTGCCTTGATAAGCTAAATTATCTCTTTGATTAGTTAGGTGTCCAATTACATATAGTAGTTTTGAAACTCTACCAACCAACATTAAAGTTGATTAACTAATGTATGCACTTTATTTTTATCTTTTAGTCTCAAGGTTCATATTTATACTTAACCTATAAATAGTAACATTAAATACCACCTCATTAAGATGCATACATAATATTCTCATTAGGTCTCTCTATTTAATATTACCATATTCCCTTTTGCATCTTTGAACATGATAAATAGACTCACTAACCTTGAGATAAGATGTAAATTATACCTCCAAAAATTGGGTCATCCATTTAACCATATCACACCCCACTCAATATTTCCTATAATAGTAACATTTAATCCCATGGCTATTTTTCTATCCTACCATTCTAACTCCTCACCTTCTAACTCCCATGATTAGAAACAAATACCTACACTTGCTAACTAGATGCCATACGATGTTTTTCCATAACCCATCTAGAATAGGTAATGGGTAATAATTCAACTAAATTTGTGTTTGATGTCTTCTACTATCCATCATTTCCACATGTATAATCTAGTTAATTAGCCTCATCTAAGTTAGTAATTACCTAAAAAAAAAATTGTTGCTCTTCCAAACCATTATACTTTGGACACATCTAATATACTTCAACAACATCATTACTACTTCATAGCCACATGCTCACTTTTTTAGCCACTACCCATGAATTTAGTAGCATACTCATCTTTACCAACAACCTAACAATTTTTGTAGCAACCTTTCGAATTCTATATCCATTTAAAAATTCATCACAACTACCTGTAGCATCGTAAATTGTCATCCATGAAATTTTCACAATTCTCTCCCTTGAGTACATGGACCCAATTGTACACCTAATTTCCTAATTTATGCATTATGTGGCTCATTTTAACATTTACCAACAAATTGCAAGCATAAAATCAAATCATTCATTTAATATTTTTTCCTTGACACCTTAAGTCACACAAAATAGGGCTAGTAAATAATTTCCAAGGGAAACTTAGTCCCCTATTTTGCCTCTAAAATTGAATATGTCAACTTGTCAGAATTTTATTATTTGAATTTAAAATGTCCAATTTCAACTATGGGGATTTAATTTTTGAGAAATTAGAATAATTTCATATAAATACCTAGTTGTTGAATCATTTGAAAACTAATAAAGAATATCTATAAATTTTTATCAAGAGCATTATCAAGCAAATCAAGAGAAATATTTTAGATATTTATTACAACAATTCAATATTAAAGCATCATGTCAAAGTGTATGTGAGTTTGTTCGTGTTTATGTTTATGTTATCATATTGTTTATGAGATAGAACCCTTCTAGGTCTTCAAGAAAATCAAGCCAACAACAGTCAAGCCTTGAGGAGATTTGTATGACTTCAATCCTTCAAGGAAGCCATTTATGAGTGGGGAATGGTAGATTATTGTTGATTCATCAATCATTTGTTATTTATCTATCTTTCATTGACATTGCCATTGTGGAAGTGGAAACACTAACATGGGGTTTGACTAAGGCAAGACCTTATGTGGAACAACCCTTCCTCTCTCTTTGACTGTGTAGGTTTCAGATCTAAAAAAGATTGGGAGAAGTTTGAAGGTCAATTTTTAATTGTTGCATTGAAATCCTACACCTTGACAACAAACAAAAAATCAGTTACAACAATATCTGATAGTGATCCGATAGTGCGACAAGTGGAAAAAAAAGGCTCTGATCCAAAACTAGAGGACTGTAAAATTAAGTTTGAGATCCTCTTACTAGGACATAGATTCTTAGCATGACTAGGTCCTTATAAATCAACTCCTGCTAGGTTTATTTATGAAGTATATTTTTTTCTATGACTCTACAAATCTGATGTTTTTGTATTAGAATAGTCATTTGCATCATTAGGTTAGTTCAATCATTGCATTTCACCCTTAAGTTCATTTTATATTTGGTCAATGTAATGTTGACTAACCTTTTTGGTTGTAAGTCAATCCTATATCTTGTCCAAATTCATCAAAGCCCTGCTACCTCAATTCTAATTGAAATAGAAGGAAAAGGTGATTAAAACCTAGAGTAAAATCCTAGGGCCTCCTCCCTTTCCCACATTTCGTTTTGGTGAACTCAATGCATTTACATTATACACCTTTTGAAATTTGAGGCAAATCATCCTAGATATAGATTTTCCATTGCATTGTTTTGCATTATTTGTTTATGAATTCATTTTTGTATCATAAAAAAGCATAAAAATTCAAAAAATTGTATACAATATTGTATTTTAGTTTGAATTAAGGTCGATTTCAATCATCTTAGGTCTGATTTATATTCAAATTGCATTTCAAAATCTGCATTAGGTCATTTAAATTTGAAAACAAATCTGAAAAAGTTTATTGCATTCACTTAGGAATCTTGCATATAGCTCAAAAGTGAAAAGATGAATTGTTTTGTTTCCAAAAAAGCATCAATATCATCATACTAAGACTTAGGCATATTGGGATCAGTCAATTGTTGCATCTTAGATCTAGAAATTGCATTTAGAATTATCATTTATTGCTGGAACATTTTACAAATTGTTGCACACTTACATTTTGAATTTGATAATCATAAATTGGGTAAATTTTGGAAAATAATTAATTGTCAAACCTATCTACACATAGACCCAAGATCCTTAAATAGTATAATAGACAGGGATAACTTTAAGAACCCCCCCCCTCAGCGAAGGTGTAAAATCTTGGCGAATCTTATGCACATTATTAAAAAAATTGTAAAATCCTAGCGAATCTTAATGAGTAATTGGTAAAAAACAAATAATCACAGTGGAAAATCCTAGTGAATAATAACTAAAATGATTAATTATAATGACGAATCTCTCCTTTAAAAATTTTCATAGTTGATCGGCGCAGTTCCCCCATTTTTTAATTTTTTTTTAATATTCAAGTAGGGGCTTGAGGGCGGCAACCACTGGTGGGTTCAAGGGGGAAGACCCCCCTCGCGGGGTCCAGGGACTGTTGGTGTTTTAAAATGCAACCCAACTAGACCTTGAAACTCTCTAAGAGGTAGCCAACCTCTATACTAAAGAACCACAAAGGCTAGTGGCCAACTGATAAGATTCAGTCAAAGACTGAATCTCCTACACTTCTGGCTCTGCAGGACCAAGGTGGGTAAACCTAAAAAATGTTTTAAAACTTAATTCAACCATACACACTGACATTTCTTTTTATAGCAGATAATTCCCAATGCAAAAACACTAAGGGAAGCATTGCCAACTTTAAACTTGGCTAAATTCTCAGTAACTCAACCCTCTCTCAGCCATTGGAAAGTAGGACACACAAACCTAATAGTACGATTAGAACGATTTTGCATTTATTAAATTTTTCTGAGATGCATTAACTGCAAGGTAAATCAGTGCCAATTCTAGGCCATGGAGTCAAACATATAAAATAAATTCCTTAGCAAACAGACTTCAACCAGTGGATTTAACTTGTTGATGCTTTGCATCAACTGTTAGTGTCTTGCACCAACAGTTAGTGTCTTGCACCAACAATCCCTCTCTTGTTATCAATCAGATTCTTATTATCAAATCCCATCTACACACCTAAAATCACCATCACCTGCTCAAAGCATTCTAACCATTTCCTTGAAACAGAATAGTGAACTAACAAAACAATCTCATGAAAATTAAGATGATAAACTCAAAAACCACCTTGTATTATTGAATTTACATGACTCAAAGTATACAAATATGGAGACAATATGAAGAAATTCATGAATGTGCAAACACCTTCATGATGTTAATTGCATAAACTGTCTGTATTTACTCATGAATTCATAAAATTACAGCTTATAGACTCAAACAATGACTCAGAAATTACAATTCTCTATCTACCTAGCCCAATACAAGAACCCAAAACCATTTTCAATGAGAGAATAATAGAAGATATAGAAGAAGAGAAGCAAGCAGGAGCAACCCTAAATTCAATCTGCAATTGCCATCTGTAAAGCTCCATTTACCGTTGATCAATCTAAAAAGAATATCTTCTCTTTTTCCTTTACAGCAACAAACTTATTCCCTCCAACTGTTTTTGCTCATGATTTCCCAGTAACTAAAAACATGTGCCCATGTGGAGAATCTTATTATTTTATCCAACTGCAAAATATCTCCTTCCTGTGCAAAATTCTGTTTCAGCCTTTAATTTCTGCTTACTTCACAATGCTGCACTTTATTTGCAATTTTCAGCCAATATAAAGTATTTAACTTTATAATGGAGCCTTCATTTTAATTTCCACTATGCCTTAAAATTATTTACCTCTCATAAATAAAATGATCTATTTAATAAAATCACTTTATCTCATAAGGCAAAATATTACCTGTGTTTGCATTTCACTTTCAGCAATATATTCCACATAGTGAATATTTTTACAGTGAATATTAAACTTACTTTTTACCGACCTGGGCAAAGATAAAATTTTTATTCCTGGGCATCATTTTATGTTTACATGCTTGACCATTTAATTTTTTTTATGGGCTCATCCCCTTTCATTTAAAAACTAGGGCACATTAAAAACCCATTACCATTTAAAATATAATGGCCTCTTAAAATATTTGCCTGTGCCTTATTTCACCTAGGCCCACCCTGTTTTAAATCTCAAACCATGTAACTTTTGAATTTTTTTAATAAAAGCTCCTCCTATGCATTCTCGCCAACCTTGCACCTTATTTGTGATGCCACCAATAATCTGGCGAGGTTTGTGAGGTCAGCCCTAATTTGTGTTTGCGAGCACCCGAGCTCTGTACTCTGTTCCTGCTCCTCCATCGAGCTCCTCCCTGCTCACATGCCAGTTGCATATGTGGCCCCCTGTTGGCACCCTCCACATTGCCTCCACTTTCATACGTGCGGGTTGCTTCTTGCATTTGCTTAGAGTTTCTCCTCTATGTAGTGTGTGCATCTCTACATGTTGGCCGCACCCTCCATCATTCCGTCCTTCTTCTTGCTTGGTGTATAGGCCGCGCCCCACATTCACTATTGGTCATCGCCTCATAGGCCAATGCAACATCCTCTCCAAACTACTCGGGTCTCTCTCACTTGGTCTTTCCCTGCTGTTGACAGGGTGTAGGCCAATCTCCTCTTTGACCAGCACACTCCTCCTCATTCTTCACCTGTTGTTTTATGGTTGTCCCTGCCAGTCGCACCCATAATTTTGCCAATGTGCTCCTACATGAAAGTTTCTAAAACATTTTCAGCAATTCATTTTGTGCGTACCCAACATTGGAGGCATTCCATGAGACTACATTTACTTTTATACTTTAATGGATCTGCATACCCCACTCCAGGCCATGCCCCTTCTCACTGTATTTGTGATTTATTACAACCTTTATAGACCTACCTTTGAATATGCCTAATCAGGAGAAGAATATGAGGTACTGAGCAATTGGTTTTTGTTTTTGATGATGAAAGGCTCATCAAATCACCCTCACTATTTGAAAACATAGTCAACAATGTCCTTTACTTTGCAGTGAATCAACCTCCCTTCAACCTTTGACAACACCCTCCTGCAGCAAGCACAGTGGCATCCCAATAAGGATTTCCCCAAATGAAATTGGTATATTTTAAAATAAACACAAACATCGCCATCTGCAACATAGCCTTGTTCAAATCCCATTTACTGTGTGGATCGACCCCATTCAGCAAGTGCATTGGCAACCACTTTTTATTTTCATATATCTCCTCTTCAGTTTCACTGTATTTCTTGTTTTCATCCTGCTTCATTTAATTCAAAACAATTCTCGTGAAGTGATTGGCACAATGCAACATTCACAAAATTATAAAAGTGCAGAGCACATCGGGTCCCATGTGGGCCCGACTAAATTTTTTTTTGTTTTTAAACAACTTTATGCTCAAATTGATCAGACACAACATTCAAATGAATTTTGGAGTTGAAAAACGAATTGGGTTGCAATTAGAAACTGTTTTATGTCCCTTTTGGAAACAATGCAAAACTGGCCAAGTTGGCTCAAGAATCAATCTGGGAAACTAGTCAAATGACCTTGTGAAACCATAAAAACTTGCAAGCATATAGTCATTTGACCCAACAATATAGTGCAAAAGATGGCTCAAAGAAAAAAATCATGAGGTTAAAAATATTAATCCGCCAATTTGCTCAGTTGAACTTTTCTGAAACAACAGCTGTTCTGCACCAATTAAAACTCATTCAACTGCCAAATTGTAAAAGTAGTGAACCAACTCTTGGTGAGCTGCCATCAGACATAGTAAATAATGTAGGTACCCTAAGCACGTGTGCAAAAGGAATTTGCTTGAAAAATCACTGATCAAAAGTTATTGATAGTCGAAGTTTACCACCCAGAAAGGCTATCAAGAATGTAGATGCAAAACAAAACAAACTACATTCGGTTTTGATCTGCTAAAAATAGAAAATAAGAACATGAAGTTCTAAAAAATGACATGTGAGATCATCTTGATATGGGGAATACAAAACATCATTCGTTTTGACATGACAGTGAATTGGTTGTGAAAACCAAGCTCAAACAAGAAGTTGTTTTGCAAAACAAATAGTCTGCAAACAACAGATTAGTGTCGAAACCCTCTATCTTCAATTTTTGAAACTCTATCAAAACTTATCATGGGAAGCTAAAATTTGACATGCCTGCTCACATAGGTCAATTGAGTATTTCTGCAGATGGGTTTTGCACGACAATCAATAAGCTTTAAATTATAAGCCTCCAAAGTGGGTCAACCAGGTAGACTTGTCAGGGGCACCTCTGAAAGTGCAGAGACAATTTTGAAATGGGCATCTCAAATTTACAAAATTTGAGAGTGTCATCAGTGGCTCCGACTGGGGATCTATGCCCCATGTGGGCATAGCAAGATTCCAGATCTCTGGAGAGTAGACCAAAACTGAGTCTGTTAAGTGCCTTCAAACTGTTCGCCAATTCAACTTTTATTTTTCAACTTCATCTGATGACCCTGGGTCACCAAATGAAAAATTGAGGATCAACATTTACCTCTTTCAAACACCAATCTATTAAAAGATCTGATCTCACTCAAGTCATGCTTGCCTCTATCAAACCATAACAACACTGGTGACTGCATCTTTGCAAACAACAATACCAAATTTCCCTTGTGCAAATGAAATTTTTTTCCCTGTTCAACTCTTTCATCACATGGCAACCGAATTATATAGGCCACATGACTATTCATCATTTCATTTTCTGATTTCATATCAAGCAACAACACTTGAAACTGGTGATCAAGATCATATGAAAATATGGTCTTATCACACTCACTAATCCCTTCATCATGACCAAGTTCAGAGGAGACATCATGGTTGAAAAACAACAAGCAATCATCTTGTGTGTTGAGAAAAAAATGCTCATACATTTGTATCTCCTCCAATTGAAAAACATCACAGGTTGGATTGTCATCATCCAAACACCACAACCCAAACACATTATCACATGTTTCAAGATTGTGAAAATCAGATGTATCAACATCTAAAATGTTTTCATGTTCGTTCACATCATTACATTCAGTAAAAACATCAACCTTGAATGCATGAGCAGTGTTCTTTATCTCAATTTTATACATGTGAAACTCATTCTTCAAACCATCATGCAATTCCATATAGGATGCTTCAGATACAGATTCAAACCATTCAAAATTTGACCCTAAATCAAGGTCTTCACATTGATTCTTCACAACATGTTCAATGCTATCATTTTCAGGAGTAATAGGGTCAGCAAAGAAACTTTCATGTGCACTTTCATCTGATAGGCATAATGACCCATGAACAAGAGACTCACTATTATCTGAAAATTGCTCATTAGCAATGAAATTAACACCTTCATTCTTTGTCTCACCAATGCATTCCTTATTCAAAGGAAACACATCCATTTTCAAACCATAAAGACGAGAAAGATCATTAAAACAAGATCCATATTCAATCTCATACTGACTAACATCACACCCATTACTATCTGCATCATATGGCTTCTCTACGCATTGATCAAAAGATCTTGTAATTTCAACACAACTTGAAAGTCCATCAAATTGTTTCACATTATCTATGGAGATAATGTTGATTCTAGATTCAGGTGATTGTCACTATGCACAACTTGATTATTCAAAACTGAATTACTTCCATTATCACTGTGCACATTATCATTCTTATGTACCACTGAAATTTCCATTTCTGTTTCATACAAGTAGTCATGGATAGTGAAGATATAAACAGGTTCTTCAACATCTTCACCTTTCCCATCACTATGTTCATGATTAGAAAATTGAACATATATATGTTCATCCTCAGACTCTTCATCATTGACAGAATCCACATGCTCCATTGATGTCAAACTCGGACTACATTCCAAGTCTGTCTCAAGTGTAATTTGATCATTCACTGGTGAATAAATGACTTCATCAGTGTCCATATCACTATATCCATTGTATGAAGAACATACCTTTGAGTCATTCTCATAAGAGCTTTCATAATCATCAGGAGAACAATCAGTTTGGCTGTCATCTGCATCCTCATCACAAAAAGGCTTATCATGATACAAACCATGCTCAAATTCTTTAGAGTGAGCGCTTGAACTTTCATCTTCAATGTCTTGTTCACTAACTTGAGAAAGAATGTCATCAGAAATTGTATCATCTTCACTGACCGAAACATGACATGGAATGATGACCTTTATCTTTTCTATTTCTTCATCATTCACGGTATTACAAGAAAAAAATTCATACATATTTTTTTTTTATCATACCATGCATCTTCCTCTTCATTACTGCTGCAAAGATCTGCATATGTGCTGATTGTAAACTGATTACAATTAGTGTCCTCATTCAAACAACAAGTGTCTTCATTTTCTGACACACTCTTTTCATTCTTGTGTATCATGTTTTGATTTTCATGAATAAGACAACTACTACCTTCATTTTGAGACACCACATTTTGATGACGTTCAACATGGAGTTCATTAGGATCTGCAGATCGTGATGATGGAGAAATTGGAACAGCAGCATCACTACCCTCTTGAAAAGCACTATTATTATTTGATCCATGAATTCTATTTTCTTGAGGTGTGTTAGGATGATCAACACTCACAGCCCTATGTCCTTTCAGCATTGAGTATCTCAAATTGTTCTCAATGTCCATAGCCATCTGATATGCTTGGTGCAGGGTTGTAGGCTCTTTATCCCTTATTAGATAACTCATCTTTTTGTCAAATGCTCCTAAGTACACGACCAAACATTCAACATCATTTGGATTTATGTTCTTAATGATCATTGAAAATCTAAGATTAAAAGATGGGACTAACTCATCTTTTCCTTTCTCCATGTTCATGAACTTTTTCCTTATCAAAACAGGGTTAATCCTTTCTCGAAACTGTTCCATGAACACTGCCTTGAGCTCTTCCCATGAATAAATGGAAGAGGTTGGTAAATAAGAGAACCATTCTCTTGCATCTTCTCTCAAGGATTGAACAAATAACCTTATGATCACATCCTTGTGATCAATCTCATAATCATCCATCACATTACTGAACTCTTGGAGATGTTTACTTGCTGATTCAGCCTTATCACCAATGAACCTTGGTAACTTATTTCTGACTTTATCTGGAATGTCATTTGGGTAACCACTAAGGCTACTGAAATTGATAGATCTGTACCTTCTAGTACTGAAACTTCTTTGACAATCTGGCTGGGACTGATCACAAACCATAGTTCCATCTGGAACCATGCTAGGAAACATGTATTAAGGAATCTTGATATACCTCTTTCAAATTTTACATATCAACTCTATAGTTGATCATTCATTTCCCTATTTATATCTTTCATAACAATCTTAGAATACCATAATGCATGATTTAAATGCATTTACACATAATATCTATTTAGTGGGCAAAGTTAGAACAAACATACTTCTCCAACAAGATACATAGGTTGCAAATTACAACTCAGAAGTATGCAAACATAATATCATTGTTCTTTCCCTCTTTTAGTGCTAATCAGTCAATAGGGAACCAATTTTTTTTTTGCCTAAGATGTTCAAATATGGTTTCCATATAGAAATTTCTTGAAAACCAAGAGTGAAGAATACCTAGAAACTTTTCAGTTGCTGCAAATTATCTTCCTGACTGGTAATATTTGTAGATCTGGAACTTTCTTCAAATTTTCAACAGGTTCTATTAACAGAGTCTCCACCTCTTTTCACAAAGGACTGAACTTCAAGCAGTATGAAGTTCTTTCACAATTAAACTTCTTTCTAAGTTCCTTTCCACTAGCAGAGCACTAGAGATTACAAAACTGTTCAGGTTCACTACAACACATTATTCTCCAGGGTTGAAATCCTTCAAAATTTGAACTAAATCAGAATGACAAATCATTTGACTCTATGCAATGACTCTTAAGGCTAGATTTTGCAATAAGAATTTTAACAAATTCTCCCCAGCAGAGTCACCATTCTGTTGGTGTTTTAAAATGCAACCCAGCTAGACTTTGAAACTCTCTAAGAGGTAGCCAACCTCTATACTAAAGAACCACAAAGGCTAGTGGCCAACTGACAAGATTCAGTCAAAGACTGAATCTCCTACACTTCTAGCTCTACAGGACCAAGGTGGGTAAACCTACACAATGTTTTAAAACTTAATTCAACCATACACACTGACATTTCTTTTTATAGTAGATAATTCCCAATGCAAAAACAAAAAAGGGAAGCATTGCCAACATTAAACTTGGCTAAATTCTCCGTAACTCAACCCTCTCTTAGCCATTGGAAAGTAGGAAACACAAACCTAATAGTAAGATTAGAATGATTTTGAATTTATAAAATGTTTATGAGATGAATTAACTGCAAGATAAATCACGGCCAATTCTGGGCAATGGAGTCAAACATATAAAATAAATTCCTTAGCAAACAGACTTCAACTAGTGGATATAACTTGTTGATGCTTTGCATCAATTGTTAGTGTCTTGCACCAACAATACCTCTCTTTTTATCAATAAAATTCTCATTATCAAATCCCATTTGCACACCTGAAATCACAATCACCTGCTCAAAGCATTCTAACCATTTCCTTGAAACAAAACAGTGAACAAACAAAACAATCTCATGAAACTTAAGATGATAAACTCAAACAACACCTTGTATTATTGAATTTACATGACTCAAAGTGTACAAATATGGAGACAATCTTAGGACATTCATGAATGTGCAAACACCTTCATGATGCTAATTGCATAAACTGGCTGCATTTACTCATGAATTCATAAAATTATAGCTTACAGAATCAAACAATGACTCACAAATTACATTTCTCTATCTACCCAACACAATACAAGAACCCAGAACCCTTTTAGATGAGAAAATAATAGAAGATATAGAAGAAGAGAAGCAAGCAGGAGCAACCCTAAATTCAATCTACAATTTCTATCTGGAAGCTCCATTTACCATTTATCAATCTGAAAAGAATATCTCCTCTTTTTCCTTTACAGCAACAAACTTATTCCCTCCAAGTGTTTTTGCTCATGATTGCCCAGTAACTGAAAACATGTGCCCCATGTGGAGAATCTTATTATTTTATCCAGCTGCAAAATATCTCCTTCCCATGCAAAATTCTGTTTCAACCTTTCATTTTTGTTTACTTCACAATGCTGCACTTTTATTGCAATTTCCAGCCAATATAAAGTATTTAACTTTATAATGGAGCCTTCATTTTAATTTCCACTATGCCTTTGCATTATTTACCTCTCATAAAGAAAATGATCTATTTAATAAAATCACTTTATCTCATAAGGAAAAATATTACCTGTGTTTGCATTTCACTTTCAGCAATATATTCCACATAGTGAATATTTTTACAGTGAATATTAAACTTATTTTTTACTGACCTGGGCAAAGATAAAATTTTTATTCTCGGGCATCATTTTAACTTTACATGCTTGACCATTTAAAATTTCCTATGGGCCCACCCTCTTTCATTTAAAAACCAGGGCACATTAAAAACCCATTACCATTTAAAATATAATGGCCTCTTAAAATATTTTCCCGTGCCTTATTTCACTTGGGCCCACCCTGTTTTAAATCTCAAACCATGTAACTTTTGAATTTTTTTAATAAAATCTCCTCTTGTGCATTCTTTCCAACCTCACACCTTATTTGTGATGTCACCAATAATCTGGTGAGGTCTACGACGTCAGCCCTAATTTGTGTTTGCGAGCACCCGAGCTCTGTACTCTGTTCCTGCTTCTCCATCGAGCTCCTCCCTGCTCACATGCCAGTTGCATATGTGGCCCCCTGTTGGAACCCTCCACATTAACCCCACTTTCATTCACGCGGGATGCTTCTTGCATTTGATTAGAGTTTCCCCTCTCTGTAGTGTGTGCATCTCTATATGCTGGTTGTGCCCTCCACCATTTTGGCCTTCTTCCTGCTTAATGTACAGGTCGCACCCCACATTCACTGCTGGTCATCGCCTCATAGGCTAGCGCAACATCCTCTCCAGACTGCTCGGGTCTCTCTCACCTGGTCTTCCCCTACTGTTGACATGGTGCAAGTCAATCTCTTCTTTGACCAGCGCACTCCTCCTCATTCTTCACCTATTGTTTTATGCTTGTCCTTGCCAATTGCGCCCATCCTGTTGCCAATGTGCTCCTACATGAAAGTTTCTAAGAAATTTTTTGCATTTCATTCTGTGCGTACCTATCATTGGTGGCATTCCATGAGACTACATTTACTTTTATACTTTAATGGATCTGCATACCCTGCTCTAGGTCGTGCCCCTTCTCACTGTATTTTCCATTTATTACAACCTTTATGTCTACCTCTGAATATGCCTAATCAAGAGAAGAATTTGAGGTACTGAGCAATTGGTTTTTATTTTTGATGATGAAAGGCTCATCAAATCACCCTCACTATTTGAAAACACAGTCAACATTGGCCTTTACTTTGTAGTGGATCAACCTCCCTTCAAATTTTGACAACACCCTCCTACAACAAGCACAGTGGCATCCCAATAAGGATTTCCCCAAATGAAATTGGTATATTTTAAAATAAACACAAACATCGCCATTTGCAACATAGCCTTGTTCAAATCCTATTTACTATGTGGATCAACCCACCCCATTCAGCAAGTGCATTGGCAACAAATTTTTATTTTCATATCTCTCCTCTTCAGTTTCATTGTATTTCTTGTTATCATCCTGCTTCATTTAATTCAAAACAATTCTCGTGAAGTGATTGGCACAATGCAACATTCACAAAATTATAAAAGTGCAAAGCATGATGGGTCCCATGTGGGCCTGACTAAAAAAAATTTGTTTTCAAACAAGTTTATGCTCAAATCGATCAGACACAACATACAGATGAATTTTGGAGTTGAAAAATGAACTGGGTTGCAATTAGAAACTGCTTTTTGTCCCTTTTGGAAACAGTGCAAAATTGGCCAAGTTGGCTTAGGAATCAATCTGGGAAACTGGTCAAACAACCTCGTGAAACCATAAAAAATTGCAAGCATATAGTCATTTGAACCAACAGTATAGTGCAAAAGACAACTCAGAGAAACAAATCATGAGGTTAAAAATATTAATCTGCCAATTTTCTCAATTGAACTTTTCTAAAATAGCAGCAGTTTTGCACCAATTAAAACTCATTCAACTGCCAATTTCTAAAAATAGTGAACCAACTCTTGGTGAGCTGCCATTAGACATAGAAAATAATTTAGGTACCCTAAGCACGTGTGCAAAAGGAATTTGCTTGAAACATCATTGATCAAAAGTTATTGACGGTTGAAGTTTACCACCCAAAAAGGCTGTCAGGAATGCAGATGCAAAACAAAACAAACTGCATTCGGTTTTGATATGCTAAAAATAGCAAATCAAATCATGAAGTTCTGAAAACTGACATGTGAGATCATCTTGATATGGGGAATATGAAACGACATTCGTTTTGACATCACAGTGAACTGGTTGTGAAAACCAAGCTCAAACAGGAAGTTGTTTCTCAAAACAAACAGTTTGCAAACAACAGAACAGTGTCGAAACCCTCTAGCTTTACTTTTTGAAACCCTGTCAAAACTTATCACGGGAAGCTAAAATTTGACTTACCTGCTCACATAGGTCAATTGAGTATGTCTGCAAATTGGTTTTGCACGACAATCAATAGACTTTAAATTATAAGCCTCCAAAGTGGGTCAATCAGGTAGACTTGTCAGGTGCACCTCTGAAAGTGTAGAGACAAAATTTTGAAATGGGCATCTCAAATTTACAAAATTTGAGAGTGCCATTGGGGACAATAGCCCCGATCCACTCATGTTGCGATACAGGTGGGGTCGAGGGGTAGAGCCCCTTGCCACCAAGCATAAATTCACTATTGAAAATGCATTGGAGCACACACTGATGAAGTGTTTTTAAAAACTCTCACTTGAAAAGTAAGACTAAATAAAACTTGAAAATTTTACCATCGATTAGCTTTTAAATCGGAAGACTGCAAGTTCATTCTGTGAGTGAATATCAGCGTGAGTGAACATCATTGGTGAGACACTTAGGGATGTCCCGCCGATACAATGATGATGACGTATGTCATGAACTATTGGCATCAATGAACGGTGGAGATCAAATAAAGCTTTGATCGGATGTCTTTCTGGGAGCTTGGCACAAATATTGTAGATTCCCTTCATGATTCTCTGGAATTACACAAGTGGTTTACTTGTGCCTTGGTGGACCCCAGGTGGAGTATGGAAGCCTTATCGACGTGAGTGAACATCATTTGTGGGACACTTAGGGATGTCCCGTTGATACAACGATGATGACGTAAGTCATGAACTATTGGCAATAGTGAATGGTGGAGATCAAATTTTAGGCCTCAACAACCTTTTTAAAAGGCACATGCATATAAAGTCACAAAATTGACTTGCAACCATTCGATTAAAAAGCTAATTGATGGAAATAAATAAAAAACCTATTCAAGGCTAAAATATCCCTAAAATGAAAAGGTAAATTATTATTAGTGGCGATATTTTCCAAAAAATAATTGTAGGAATATAAAACTAATGACGAATATAATTAATATCTGTAATTATAGTATAAACTACTGGCGAATCAGTTCAAATGATGCATCATTTAAAAAATAATGCATTGGTGAATTAATCGAGACAATTTTTTTTTTTGTAAAAACTTGGCGATTCAACATCCTTACTACATTTTATTATTCGCCATTTTTGGAGGTCTCGATTTCAAATATTCACCAATTGGTGAAGATTCACCACTAAAGTTTTCCCTGATAATAGACAACCAAAATTTGAAATCTGTAGCAACTTATGCAAGAGATAGCCGCCCAGAGCAACTTAGACTAGTTATTTTTGGCTTAGATTTCTATCAGACCTCTATTTTTGTGTTTTCTATCTACTTCTGCTCTTATTTTTTCTTTTGGATGTTTTACTGATTATTTTGCAATTTAGTGTGCATAGTGGGCACACTTAGTGTTGTGAAACTTTCTTGAGCTTCATGACCTAGTGTCCTATTACAAATACTTTGGTGAGACGTAGTTGTAAACTTATGGTATCCCACACTATTTTTACATCTGCTATGGATCTTGAGTCTTGTAACGCCCCGCCACGTAACCATAGAGGATGACGCAAATTCAATAGAAGTGTAACAATTTTTTTTTAAAGTGCAATTAACAATAAGTAAAGTGAACTATACTTAACACATACATCCTCTAAGGTACGCGACAACGCTTACATTTGAAACCCATAACGTACAAAAGTAAACTAATCCATAGCATATAAATTATACTCATGAAATAAAGAAAATAGGTCCAACAACATTAAACTCATTTCATTAGATTCAAAGTACATAGTAAAAATCATTCATTGTAATCATTCAATATAGCAGTTACAAGGCTAATTCCCAAAAAGAGATATATCATACAAAGAATATTACAATTATAATGATACAAGGATTCTCCTTGAATACAAATGAGGAGTAGTACAAATACAATAACATCCAACTGATCCAATAAGACATAAGAAATGGTACAAAGCAACTAGAACATGTGAGCTATCCAATTTGGAAGATCCCGCCATCACGAACATGAAGTGGAAACCTAATGGTGTAAGTTGCACATTCCACCCAAACAAGTGGTACCCGAAGGCCCACCCCCTATGCTATGAGATAGTAAAAGGGCTTCCTAGGCATAACCAACAACCTCAAGACACAGGTAATCACATGACTAAACTATAAAAATACAATACTTAACATAAAGGTTACATTGTTTCTAGAGTAAGAGAATCAAGTACATCAACTAAACAATAAAAATTGTTATCATACGAGGAGTGTCACAAAAAAGTAGCATGGGTTACCCTGGTAGATCTTCCTAGGCCCTGACCCCCATCTTGGGTTACCCTGATAGCCTCTTACGACTCTCGACCCCACATGAAAAACGATGCAGAATCAAATATCTTTCAAAGGGACAAGATAATGATCTTGCCATTCCAGGCCTTCTCATCTCATCCCAAGTCTAAAAAATCCCTTGAGCCAATGAGCGAGGCACAATTAACAAGTTATGTGTTTTAAAGCTACCCTTTCCCCTAATAATTTTATTTAATTTCCACTGAATTAAATAACTCTCACATGAGTTACCCTAGCACCACTTTGTGCGTTGGCCCCCATTGAGAGCCACTCCCCTACTAACAACACAAGGATCTAATCCATAACCCAAGGGTAAACAAAGTGCACACAAACCGATAATAAATATCAACCATAATGCTGGAGGCAACACATCTCGTTCGTAGTAACCGGGTGCCTAAACTGAATCACAACCAAGTGCACTACCCAAGGAAATCAAAGGGCTGAAAAAAATATCACAACCCCCACATAATACTACAACATCTAGAAGACTTACACATTCACAACTAGCAAATTTCCCCAAATTACATGAACAAAAGACATCACAATTAAATAAGCAATTCAAGCAAATAATTAAACTATCATTAGGATTTCTTTAATCCAATTTCCATTTCAAGAAAACAATAATTCATTGCTCAAATAATCTAACTTAATACCATTTCATTTATAGACAATTAAGAAATTAAATCTAATTATTTAATTCAATTTCTCAATTACAACAATATAAAAAACAATTTCCTCTTTTAAAATCATTTCATTTTAAAAACATACGATTCGTGCATTTACATGCACCTAATATAAAGAATTCATTTATATATATATATATAATTATATAAATATAAATATATTATTTAAATATTAAAAATTAATTACAATTTTTCCAAAATATTAATATAAAATATATATAGATATATATATATATATATATATATATACACATATACATACATATATATATAAATATAAATATAAATATAAATATATATATATATATATATATGCATATATATGCATAATATATATATTATATATTTAAAAGCAAACATTAAATGCCAACATTACAGTCTCGGTTGTTACATAGCCGAACCCCTTCATAGGGGGTGTGGCCTGTGAAGGCAGCGCTCGTTGCCTTCACAACTCGCCTCCCTATGGGGGTGGTTGTGGGGTAGCCCCCAACCTCCATAAGTAGGTAACAAAAAAATATAAATTTTTCATTTAAAACCTGTGATTTTCTCAAATTCATTGTATGGATTTAATCTCAGTTTTTTGAATATAAATTTTTACAGAAGATTTCAATAGTGTTATATATATATGCATGTATTTATATATTTATATATATAAATCAATAGATTGCTACAGAAGAATAATTTTTACTAGATTTTTCTACAGGAAATATTTTCAAATTTTTCCAGAGGTTTTCAATTTCCCAAGCCAAATGAATCTAATTGGGAAAGAAACAAATATCTTCTACATGAAGATATTTTCCAATTCAATTAGAGATTTTCTACAAATTTTGACAGTAAGATTTAAGTCCATTCCTACAGAGGTTTTCCAAATTTTCTATTATTTTCCTTCTAAGAATTCTTTTGTTTTAAATCAATTTCCTATAGAGGCTCTAAAGCTTTCACAACAATCTTTCAAATTTTTGAAACATACGAAAGCTTTAAACAAATTAAAATCTTCATTGTACAGGTAATCTTTTCCAAAACAATAACTAATTTTAATAGCCTTTTCTTATTTGTATTTAAATAAAAACAATAAAGAACTTGTTTCAAAATCTTGGAAAATCGAAGTTTTAAGTAGAGCCTCGCCTTTAGATTCCAAAATTATCAAATCCTCTTCCAAAGTAATGCTCATTTTCCAGAAAGTTGAAAATAAAACCAGAGCCAATTTCTTGAGAACTTCTTCCCCAATTTTCAACAACACAAAATCTCTTTTTTCCTTCCGTGAAATAGCTGCTTTCCCTCTTTTTGTTAATGCAATAATTCTCTCCGAGAATTAATTCCCAACACTAGATATTAATTTTCTAACACATGTCACAATCCCAAAATATCTTCCCACATTAATCACAAGATATTTTAAGATATTTGTGTATTTAATAATTTAAAATCAAATATTAATTTTAATAATCCATTCACTAATTTCCCAACTTAATTTAATTAATTTAAATAAATAATTAAACAAAGCTTTTATAATCTAACAATTTAATATCAAATTTAATCTAATTAATTTAAAGCACTTTGCAAAATAAATTTAATCTAAATAATTAAATTACTTAACACAATAAATTAAATCAAATTTAAAGCTTTTAACAACATTAATAACGATTAAATAAATAATCAATTAAAAACATTAAAAACATTAATTTCCCACGGAGAATACCTTGCAAAATAATTAAATGACAAAGCAAACAGGGGGACAACAAAGCATGACCAAAAAACAAGAACTAATGACACACTGTGACTAGGGCTATGGTTTGACAAGGAAATCATGTTACTATCTCCCAATCAACTATTTCATTGGGCAACGGAAACACTCAAACCTGTGAATCCAAGTGGAGTCAATGTCCTATACCTATAATCCAACAATCAAAACATATTTCACACATGTGTATAGATCATGAAAAATCACACTGTGAAGAGAAAATCATGGAATCGTAGGGTGCTCGCAAGAAAGTGATGCAATAACGTTCCCTTCACCAATACAATGTCACATCAAAATTGATGAAACTAAAGCATCAAATAACTACAGATGAACATATATCAATATCAACTCACATAATCAACTATTCTAACTAGAGAGCATGTCATAATCAATAATCATCAATATAATGTACCATCATATCTCAATATAAAAACTATCATCACTCCAATGTCAGCGATCAAATAAAAACATCATAGTATCATAGTCTATCAAAGTAAAAGCATTGTTTGAAAACATAAGCAAATTGGAGGGGTGCTATAAGTCCTCCAACTCTTTCACACAAGGTATTTCCAATACCATGCCCATTTTGGACTCAATTCCTAATCCTACCATACCAATGACAATTTCACAAATAAGTACCTTTATGGATGTTGAGACTACTTTTTCCCATGTTCTTGAAGACAAAATAAAATAACTAGACAAAGACTTAGAGGGATTAGATGACTAATTAAGCACTAAATCCTTAGCAAGAAAAATAGTGTATATAGTGGACAACTAAAGCAAATTGGTCAATGATACCCAAGGATTAGAGGTTTCGTGTAGCCTAGCCCATATTGTGGATGAAAACATTGTTACAATGGCTAGTTGTTCTCAATATTTGTGATACACTCAAAGCCAAGGAGGAAGTCAAATCTCACTCCCCACAACTATAGCCTCTATTCCTACATACACATCACCAACTATAAACTCAATGATACAACAAACAAATGGCATAAATCCAACCTTGGGGCTCTCTAGTGGGTATCCTTATAGTTTCATGACATCACATGTGAAACCTCAATATTCATCCCCTCTTATAAACTTGCAATAGATTAGTCCACCAAGCACTTAAATACTCCCTTCATATTCACCACATTCTCAAAACATGTCAAGAAATGATCCTATCATAAATAAATATTACAAAATGTAACATCATTGCAACAAAAAATCTCTACATTAAACCAAAATCAAAATTGAAATCATTGCAATATGTCAAAAGGATCCCATTGTCACTTGAAATTTTGAAAACACCCATGCCAAAAAATGTTGAGATTCATAAATTTGACAAGTATAATGGTAAAGGAGATCCTAATTGTCATATATCGGCTTATATGACATTATGTAGTGATTTCATCTTTGAGGATAAGCTCTTAGGTAAACTCTTTCCTAGATCATTGAAAGACATGACCTTGGAATTATGAATTCTCCTCCTATACCTTCTCCAACATGATCAATCAACCAATCATTAGTCAAGAAACAAGTAGAGACCAAACATTCCCTATGAAATTCATCTAAGCATAAGAACATGAAAAAAAAGTAGAACATAACATAAATTACTAATGAAATTCTATTCTAATACTCAAACCAACATCCTATAGGGGGATTAGTGCTCCTTTGATGTGGAAAGAAGCCCTTTCCTAACCCCTTGATAAGCTTGATGATGAATTTGTGATGAACAAAGTATGAAAATGGCTATAATCTTGCTAAAATGGATGAAAATATGAAATGCTATGAACTCAAATGGCTATAGTGATTACCATCTTAGTTGTTGGATCCATATTGTGCAAATGATGCCTCTATTTATAGAATCCAAGGATTGAAAAATGAATAAGATCAATGAATATCGGACCAAATAATAAACCAATAGCATAATGCCACTTATCAACATGCTAATGAGTCTTGGGGAAGATGTGCTCACACATGTGTGAGAATATTTTGGGAGATGTGATGTGTAAGAAGAATAAATGTCAACGTGGCTTGTGTAAGAGAATGTGTAAGAGACATTTAAAGCCAAGGTGGCTTGTGTAAGAAGAGGTGTAAGATAAGGTGTAAGAGAAATAAATGCAAAGATGGCCCAAGAAAGAGGACAAAAGTCTTTTGGGAGGGAAAAGTCAAATGGGTGGAATATTCCAAGAATATGCCACTTTTTTGAATGAAAATAAAGTAATTAGTAAATAAATAAATTGATTTACATGTGCAACTTGACCAAGGTTGACTTGACTAAGGTTGAATTACCCTAGGGTGGAGTCAAAAGCTAGAGGAATGGGGGATTAGTGTTAGGAGTGAATTAACTAAGGATTAATTAAATTAGATGAGATTAGTTTGATTTGTGACATTTGACTTAAATGTTTGGGTTTATTTAAATTAAATGAGAGGATATTGGTAGATTTGTAATTTAATTAAATAAATTTGATTTATTCAATTAAATGAAGAACATTAGGATTTAATTAAATAAAGTTGATTTATTTAATTAAAGGAGGAACATTAGGATTTAATTAAATAAATTTGATTTATTTAATTAAAGGAGGAATTTTTATGAATTAATTAAATAAAGATTATTTAATTAATTGGTTAGTAAATAAATGATCAAGGAAGAATTGAAGTTAGTTAATCATAATCGAGTGCATGATATCAATCAAGATATTTTGAGTGTCTACATTTTTCCCCTCTTTGAAGCACGTTGGTTCAAAGAATAGCCTTGCTGAGATCAAAGTTTGAAAATTTACTGATTTTTTTGGATGCCCCACTATTGCCCCAGTGGAAAGAAGTATGTTGGTACATTGCCTCCTCGAGAGCTCGGGTGAAAATTTCGATTTGAGGGTCGATCTCACAACAAAGAGGTTCAGGATGGATGTATGGATGACTATGATGATGATGCAAATGAGATGGTTTTAAGATGCTTATAATAACCAATCTATATTATCCTAAACAACTCAAATGATTATGCAATGCATGTGAGATGAGATGGATGATGTTATGATATTTTTTTTTCTCTTTTCAACATCTTTTCCATGTGTAATATGATGATGCAATATGTATGTATGGATGATGTTATGATGCCTATATGATTATGTAATGGATGTTTTATGCAAATGTATGGTTTATGAGATGCTTAGACTAAAAGATCTATATTATGGTGCAATGATGGAAATAAAATGCATGTGAAATGATCATTGTTTCCTATTATGTATGATATGAATGATATGCGGTATGCTGACAGTTTGTGGATGCAGGATGGATGCATTGGTGATGTTTTGGTCAACCGTCATGATACTATGTTAGCATAGAGAGAAGAAAGAAGAAATGAGATGATGAAAAAAGGATCCAACAAGTCCATGATCTGCTAAGACTTTATTAGAAATAATGATGAGAGATTGGTGATGTTTTTCTTATCAAAGATTGGTATTTGAAAAGAGATTACTTACCTTATGTTTGATAACACACATAGATATGATGCATCAAGGTATAAACAACCAGGATGATGTTGTACCTAGTGAGGGACTTTTACTCAACAATAAAATAAGAGTATCCTTGTTCACACTTGACATATGGAAACCTTACTAGGATGTACTTCAGATATTTCAAACATCTTAGACCAAAAAAAGGAAAGGAAAAACCTAAAAGTTTAATAGTCAACAAGTTTTCCAAAACACCTTCCATCCATACCCAATAAAGAAAGTATTCACCAAGGTTATATTACATGAACATCGAACAAGCACAACAAATAAAAGATAATAATCAATGTCTCATTCCTTTCTCTCTAAATCATTTTGATTAGATATCATCAAGAGGTCATTGGAATGAGAGCAATAACATAAGTCAACAAAACAAAGATCAAGCAAACAAACAAGCTAATTTTTTTCATACCTCTAGCCAAGACTAAACTATGGTGATGCCTAATGTTGATGTCCATTGTAGGAAGGATGCATCCTAGGACATGATGTTATCAAATAATTTTGGGACTAACTGGATGATGGGATATTAGTACCAAGAGTTTACCAACTTGCTTACCTACTAGCCTACACTTGAGACCTTGACGTTGGAGTGAACACTTTTAACTGGTAAGCTTGCTTCTGACTGTTTTACCAAAGGATGAAAGTGATGATCCATTTATTATGAGTGGATGCTTATTGCGAATGAAATTGAAATGGGATGGATGCAATTTTTTGGTTTTTTGAATGTTTTTGGTATTTTGAAATGTTTTGAGACTATTTTTTTTGGTATTTTCGAGATGTTTTCACTAGAGGATGATTTTTATCTTTACTATTTTCAATCCTTTTTCTAATTTTTTTGGATATATATATATTGGATTTATACCCTTGCAAGCTTAGGCATAATTTTTTTTAGATGGGAGTTGTTGATGGGCTCCTATAAAGGTTCACCTTTGGGTTTCAGTAGCTGATATGCCCCAAATTTATAGCTTGCAGTGATGATGAAAGGTACCAACCAATTGGGTTCAAAATTTCCCTTGCTATCTGGATTCTTGACACATTTTTCTGATTTTATTTCATAACGAGCTCGCCAAATTGAAAGGACTGGTTCCTTATGTTCTTTTTGTAGCTCCTCTTTAGACGGTTTTGGTAGACTTACAGGTGGTTCAGAGCATCCATGTGCCGCTCATCCAATATATCCAACTCATTCAACTGAGATACCTGATATTCTTCATATGTAATGAGGTTTTGCAATGTTATCCTTAGGGATGGGAGCTCGATCTCAATAGGGAGGATGGCTTCTAATCTGTAGACCAGGGAGAATGGGTTTGCACCTGTTGGTGTGCAGATACTTTTTTGGTAAGCCCATAGCGTGGGATTCAACTATAAATTCTAGTCATGACCAACTTCATTGACTGTATTTTTGAGGATTCTTAGGATGGTTTTATTTGTAGCCTCATCTTAGTCGTTACCCTGGGGGTAGTGTGGGGTGGAAAAGTGATGTTGGATGTTGAATTTTAGGCATAGGTCTGAGACATTCTGGTTTTTGAAAGGTGTCCCATTATCTGAGATAATGGCTTGTGGGACACCATAGTGGCATATAAGGTAGTTCAGGATGAATTTAGCAATCTTCTTTCCTATGATATAGGTCATAGGAATGGCCTCTACCCACTTTTTGAAATACTCTATAGTAGTGATAATGAACTTATGTCCATTAGATGAGGTGGGGGTGATTTTTCCAATGAGATCAATCCCCCATTGTGAGACAAGCCAAGGTGTTACAATTGGGTGGAGATCTTGAGTTGGTGCATGGATGAGGTCCCCATTCTCTTGAAATTGTATGCACTTCTTCACATATTCATGAGCTTCCTCCTCCATTGTTGGCCAACAGTACCCCATTTTCAGTAGTTTCTTGGCCAAGGTCATATCACTCAAATTTGAACCACAAATACCATCGTGTACCTCAGTTAAAGTAGTCAAACCTTCCTCAGTGTTTAAGAATCATAAAGGGGTTCCTTCAACACTCCTATGGTATAGGGTGTCACCTAGGATAACAAAGCAGGATGAATTTTTGACAAAGGTTCTTTTAAGGTTCAGAGTGATATCAGCCGAGAGGACTCCTATTCTTAGTTAGGTGTATATGTCATGATACCACGGGTTACTTGGACCAATGATTTCACATATAAATTTAGACTCTGGCACCTCGAAAGCTGGTACAAGAAGCTGCTCTACCAAGAATTCATGTTTAAAGACATTGCAAGGGATATCCAATAGTGATCTGATCGTTGCCATGGCATTTATTTCTCTATTGTTTTCCCTTGGTATTTTCTCAAATGTGATGTCAATGAAGAATTATTTGAGGTCTTCCACTAGTTTCTTGTATGGGGTCAACTTGTCACCCTTTGTTTGGTACTCATTGTTGACTTGGTTGATGATTAGCTGAGAGTCCCCATAGAATTTGAGTGACATGATCTGCCATTGTACTGCTATTGTGAGTCCAATCAAAAGGGCTTCATATTCATAAATGTTGTTAGTGCAAGGGAAAGATAACTTGTAGGATTTAGGAATACAGTCCCGCTGTAGTGTGATGAAATAAACACCTACCCTTGGTCCATGCTGTGTATATGACCCATCAAAATAAACCTTCCAATGATCCACGACACTAATATTGAACAATGACTCATCTGGAAACTCTGATACAAGTGGGTTCTCTAAATAGATGGGTGCTTCTGCCAATTGATCAATAATCACTTGTCCCTTGATAGCTTTTCTTTCCACATATTCAATGTCATATTCTAAGAGGATCATGACCGACTTAGCCATCTGCCCTGTAAGTATTGCCTTTGAGATTAAATACTTGATTGGGTCTATTTTGGAGATGAGTTTAATTTGATGAGCTAACATGCAATGCCTTAATTTCTGCAAGGAAAACACTACTATTAGGTAATCCTTTTCAATGAATTGTATAATTTAACTCATGCCCTACCATGGTTCAACCGATATAGTATATAGCTCTCTCCTTCCCTATCTCATCATGTTATGCTAATAGAGCCCCAAGTGCTATTTTTGTTGCTAATATGTACAATATTAATGGCTTGTTCTAGATTGGTAGAATGAGTAGAAGTGGTGTTAGTAGGTATTATTTGATCTTGTTGAATTCTTGATCACACTTTTTGTCCCACTTGTATGTTACCCCCTTGTGGAGTAGGTGAGATTATCAAATAGCCCTGTTTGTTAATTGTGTGATGAACCTATAGATGGATTGGAGTCTTCCTTGTAAAACCCTTAATTGTTTCAATGTATTTGGCACTTCCATCTCAAGGATTGCTTTGACTTTGGTCAGGTCTATCTCAATTCCCCCCATTGATACAATGTACCCTAGGAGATTCCCTGATTGCACACTAAAGAAACACTTCTTAGGATTGATTCTAACCCTATATTCTTCTATCCTGTCAAAGATGGAGCTCAGTGCTACTATGCGATCTTGTTGCTTTCTTGAATTAGCCAATATGTCATCCACATAGTCCTCTACAGACTTGTGAATCATGTCATGAAAAATGAGATTCATGTACCTTTGATAAGTGGCTTCAGTGTTCTTCAACCCAAATGAAATCATGTTCCAAAAATATGTACCCCATGGACAAGTAAAGGTTGTCTTATGCTGATCCTCTTTTTCTATCATTATCTAGTTTTACCTTGAAAACCCATCCATTAGTGACAACATCTCATGCCATGTTGTTTGATCTACAATCATGTCAATTTTTGGAAGGGGAAAATCATCCTTGGGGCACGCTTTGTTTAGGTCCCTAAAGTCAGTGAGAAATCATATGCCCCCAGTGGGCTTAGTGAGTAGTACTAAGTTTGAAACCCATTTAGAATAATTGATGGGTTTTATGAAGCTAACATCTAGGAGTTTCTACAACTCAAGTTTTACCAATAGTGCAATCTGTGGATGCATCTTCCTTAGTTTTTGCTTCATTGGCTTCATCTCTGGATATACCACAAGATGATGAACCACAACTTCTAGATCAAAACGCCAACATGTCAACATAGGTCCATGCAAATTTTACCTTTCTTTCTCTCATAAATGCAGCTAGGAGTTCTTGTTCTTCAGTCAAAAGAGATTTTGCATAGAAGGTTATGTGCGATATCTCTTCAATCCCCAAGTTTATGGGGTTACACTTCTCTGCCAACATTGTTGACTTCTCCTACTGAATAGCACAAAGATGAATATTAAAACCCTCATCCTTGGGTGCCTCAGAGAGGTTTTCACCCTTGGATGCATCCTTTATTCTACTATTTTTGGGTCGAAAAGTGCCACATTGTGGTTTTCACTTAAAGACCTAGAGATTATTCTTAAATTTTCACTTTTGTGACTGAGGGATTCAATCGTCTCCCCGTAGTATGCATGCATGTCTAGCTCAATGCCAAATATTTCTTTATGGTCTCTGCATGGTACATTATCTTGCAGTCTCATGAATTCTAAGAGGGCCTCATCATTTTTAAATGTGTCTAAAATTGGTGGTCCTCGTTGGTCATAGTCTATTAGTTGAGGATAAACTAGCTTTATTTCATGGGTTTGGTTGTTTGACTCAAAAGATATGTTGGAAATCATGAATAGGGAAGAGTCCTCAAAAAACATGGGTAGGTAAGTGAGGGGATCCTCGTCACTATCACTACATAGATTAGTTATATCAAAGGTATAGTTTTCTAAGGGTAGACCTCTGGATAATGGTAACTGAAGATGAGTTTTGATTGCTTTAATAGGGGCACCTCTACCAAGTATGGTTATCCTCATAGGTGTACATCCAAGGAAAAGATTCCTCATGTGCTTCTCAACAATGATGGGTGCTAACCATCCATTCATATTTTTCCCAATACTTTCATTCTTATTATAGCCCATGCCTAACATCAATTATAGTCCTTTGTTAGCATCATCCATTGTAAGGGCAGGTACATGTATTTCATCTTAGTATAGGAGACTAGATATATCCTTTTCATCTACCACTTCTCATCCTAGGCCCCCCTAGCTTCTAAATCTAGAGGGTTTTTCTCTAAACATTTGAGATGGTATATAACTTGATTGTTGTTGTCCATGGGACCTAGGAGATTGAGGAAACTCTCCTATTACAAAGGCACCTTTCTTCATCTTGTAATCTCCACATCCATTTTCTTGGATAATGAATTTGATATAAAAAATGTCAAGAATGGAGGGTGTCTTTTTCTTAGAGGTGGAGGCTAGGGTGGATGGGTCTACATAGGGAGGCGAAGGGCCTTCATCATTCTTAGGAACTTGTGGGATTTTGTAATATTTGGGTTCCAAGTCCTTGTAATAAGAAAAAGGCTTTGGGTCACCATGAATCATGACCTCTTGGTTTTCATAGGGGAATTTAACACATTGGTGGTATGTGGATGCAACAAATTTAATCCCATGGTTTCCTTAGGAGAATATTGTAAGGGAGTTCAAGATCAAGGACCTGACAAGTAGTCTCCATGATATCTGGTCCTACTTGGATTGGAAGTTGAATAGTGCCTTGAGACACTCTTTCCTGATCATCACAAGCTCGGATAGTGATGCCTTTTCATTTTTCTATCATATCTTTAGAGAATCTCAAATTCTTTATTAGCTTGAGAGAACAAATATTTAACCTTGTACCTCCATCCACCAAGACCCATTTGACTTTATTTTTATGAAAAAAGACTTCAAGATGAAGTGTGAGGTTATGAAATGGTTGGGTTGGAAGATCTTGTTCAAAGAATGCTAGGAGATGTGGTGAGGTCATGTGCCCAACCATAGCTTGGAACTGGTCTGCATCAAGATCTATGGGTATGGAAGATGCAGTGAACACCTTTTCTAGGATTTTCCTATGTGCAGGCGAGATCTTTAGCAACTCCATGATGGAGATCTGAGTAGGGGTCTTCTTCAACTATTCTAAGGCATTGTAACCATTGGAAACTGACTTTGAGTTGCCAGGGGGTGCTTTAGCTTGCGTGGATGGTCCGAGGATAGTGATTTTTTTGCCTCATGTGGTGACTCCACACTCGACTTTGGAACCTATAATATGGAAAACACCTACCCACTCATCTAAAGATGCAAAAACATGGTCATAAACATGGTTGACATTGTCATACTTTTTTCCTTTTCCATTATTGTTTCCCTTATTGTGACCTGGCATTGGATTCACATATATTTTGATGTCCTAATTTCTAGTTGGTTGCTAAATGGTGATAGTCTTGTCATCAATAAGATCTTGGATCAGGTTCTTGAGCCTCATGCAACTGGCTATCATGTGCCCCTTTATCTTATGACAATTGTAAAGGTGATTTCTGTTATACTGGGGTGGTTTAACTTGAGGTTCTTGGTAATTTTCAATGACTTGGAGCATGATGATGTTGGCTTCAATGAGTCTCTGCATGACAGATTCAACTGATTCTCCAAGCAGTGTGTACTTTCAATTTGGGGGATATTGATTTCTTGTGGATGATCCACCTTGATCATTGACATTGTTGACTATTTGTGAGTTGGTTTTTTGTTCAGATGTGTTGGGTTGCGAGGTGTTTTGGGTGTTGTTATGAGGTTGTTGGTATGTTTGGTTTTGGAGCACTGATTACAAACTTGGTGTCAACAACACCATCATTGGTAGCATTTTTGTTCTTCATCTAGGTTCGAGGTTTGTCAATGTAGCTAGTTGATGGGTGATTATCTTGATAAGTGGATGTCTCGCTTGTGCAATAAGGGATTTTTTGATGTTAAGAGATTTGGGGATGAGTTGATCATAGGTGGTGATGCACTGCACTTTGAGATGGAAGGCTAAGATACCTTCAATATTTGAGATAATGGTTTTTGACTTGTTGTTCTTCTAGCATAGCCCACTTACTCCTATTGGCCTTGGATCACAATCGTTGCAAGAAGTATGTGAATGACTCTCCCTTGTTTTTCTTAAGGTTCGACAACTCTTCCAAGATTACATCCATGCCCATGTTAAATGCATAATTTTGCATAAATGCATCCATAATTTCTTGGAACTTTTTGATTTTGGGAGGAAGACAGGAGAACCATTCCATGGCTAGGCCAACCAGGCTTTTGGGGAAGAGCCTCATAAGACAAGAGTCATCATAGGCAACTTCCATGTAGTGTATGTGGAATTCCCTGATGCGATCTTCAGGATTTCCAGTTCTATGGTACTTGTTGAATTTTGGTATCTCAAAACCTTGTGGGAATGACTTCATTACAATGCTTCTATCGAATGGATAAGGGCATAAATTCCTTAGTGATTTTGGGGTTTTCCCAGATTGTATGACCAACATGTGCTATAGGAGCTTTTTGATTTGAGTAGACAAATCACTTTGTAGATTGGGAGGTGGAATGAACGTGATTTGGGTTGGTGTAGTGGCTTCAATGGTGGGTGGAGTGACTTGCAGACTTGGTGGTCCATTTGTGGGAGTTTGTTGTACAAGTAATGCTTGTAGTTGTTGTTGCACCAATAATTATTTTTGTTGGGATTGCTATTGGGTGTCTTGTTGTTGTGCCAACAATACTTGTTGTTGGGATGCTTGTTATTGGGCTTGATATTGGGCAGTTTTCTGTTGTGCCAACAATGCTTTTTGTTGGGCTTATTGTTGGGTTTCTTGCTGTTGTGCCAACAATGCTTGTTGTTATGCTTGTTGTTGGGATACTTTTTGTTGTGCCAACAATGCTTGTTGTTGGGCTACTTGTTGTTGTTCCACCAATGCTTGTTGTTGCGCTTGATATTGGGTTGCCTACTATTGTGCTTGATATTGTTGTAAATCTTGTTGGTAAGCCTGTTATTGTAACAAAGCTTGTGCTTGCACTTTTTGTGCTTAATGCTGAGCTTGGGCCTACACTTGAGCAGCTTGAGTAGCCTAGGCTGCTTGCATAGCTTGTGCAGTTTGTTGGGATTTTTTCTACTATAACAACACTTATACTTGTGCTTGGGCAGCTTGTTGTGCACTTTGCTGCACAACTTGTGCAACTTGTTATGCACCTTGCTGCACAACTTGTGCAGCTTATTGGGATTGAAATTGTTGGAGTTCCTTTTGATAGGCTTGCTAGGCCGCTTGCAACGTGATGCTACTTTGGTTTTCCATGTTTGTATTTGGTGGTAGAGGTGGAGGATTCAAAATAGTGTGAGCTAATGTGTTGAGACTTTGTTGAGATGGTTGTTGAGGGGTTTGAGTGATGACCATGGGTTGTGTGGTAGAGGGTATGGTAGATGTGCTAGGTCCTTGGGAGACCATGTTTTGAGATATTTGGGGTGTTGTGGATGGTTTAGTGGTTGTGTGGATTGGTGCCACCTAGTGTTGTGATATCGGTGGTATGCTTGGAGGATTTGGTATACTTGGCATGTTGCTTTGATTCATGATTGGAAGATTGATTTGATTTGTTTTATTGGGGATTAGTATGCTGGGTAAAGGGGGTTGCCCTAAAACTTGGATTGATATGGATGTGGATGCTAATAGGGGAAGTGGTGGGAGGATAGATGGTGTGTTTCCTTGAGAAAGTGATGATGAGACATCAAAGGTTACCCCTTTTCTAAATAGATCCCCTTCTCGTAGTGGTAGCATGGGGAGAGAGACTTTTGTATCAAGGGAGTATGCCAGTGTTGCGAAGAAGGTGGATGGGTTGTTAGTGTCATGAAAAATGAGTGAACATAAGGATGCTTTAGGTCTTGAAGGATGATATTCGTGTCCAAGTTTTGATTACTCACAAGTGGATGTGTCTGAAGAGCATGAAGCAATGAACTCCCCTTGCTAGTTATGGGTTGGATTGGAGCATGAGATGATATCAATTGTGGGATGGTTTGAATGATGTTTTGGAAAGATGGTGTGAATGATACAGGTGGCATAGTCCCAATAGGTGGTTCCACAATAGTGCATACATCATAATTAGAAGGGATTTTAGCCCATTCTTGTGCTAATGCTAGCATGTATTCTGAAGGATTGAGTCTCATCAGTGTGTTGACAATTTTTTGGTTCTCAGGATTTTGGACTATCTCCATGATTTCATCTTGATTCATTCCTAAGGGATTGTTGGTTATATCCTCCACTTGGCAACCTCCTTCTTGAAGATCTTGTGGTTGTTGAGGAAGGTTGAGTGGGGGGTTGTTAGATCTGATGTGGTTCAATTAAGTGTGGTTTGACTCAAGTCACTTGATGTGGATGTCTCTTTGTTTTTCTCCATGTTTTTCTTGTGTTGAGATCTAGTGTGAACCATAAAATAAGAATCAACTTTCAGGAATATGGGGGAAAATCCATGATTCCTTAGGTTGGTCTAAAATCTAGGTGCAAAGAAGAGAGTCTAAGTTTTTTTAAGGATCAAATGATGGTTGTGGGATAAATGAAAGATGAATGGTTTGAAGGATTGAACTCTTTAAGAAACCTTGGAAGGATACTAGACTTTTGGACTTTTGGATTTTGGATTTTATTTGGATTTGATTGACTTTTGATTTTGGATTTTATTTAGATTTTGGATAATGAACTCATAAACCCCAAGATGTTGGATGTTATCTAGGAATAAGAAATTTCACAAGGTGATAATTTAACTAAGTGTATGAAGAAGGATTCATCCATGTACACTTAGTTAAATGAGATGATTTTGATTTTTTTTGAAGGATTACCAAAAGTCTAGCATGATTGACTTTTTCCAATATCCTAAGAGTTGTTGCTAGGATGGGATTTGATTGATGTTTTGGGGGATGGATAAGAGGGTTGAGTTTGATCCTAAGTGAACCTATAGAGACTTCATTTACAAGACCACAGTATTGAAGAACATGCTTATACTTCCTATGTGAGGAACTCAAAACATTGAAAGAGACTTGGATTTTAACAATAATAGAACGAATAAAAATTGGGATTGTCCTTTGAAGCATGCTTGTAAAAATTATAGACGAATATTTCTCTTGCTTCGTAAATTATTGAGAGATGTTTTTGGAGAGCTTTTGGACTAAGGTGCTTATGATGATTTGACTTTGGAACTTTGACTTTTTTAGGAAATCATGGGATCAAGCACATGTGAGGTTCAATTATCTTTTATGTTTCTTAGATAGATTCTTTTTACCACATCAACACTTTTTTGTTTAGGTTCTCAAATTGAATGTCTATTTCTTAATTTCTTTTCATCCCACAAGGTCCATTATGTGGAAATCAAGAAAATCAAGGCAATATTTTTCTATGTTGAATTTGGGAGGAACAAACTAAAATATCCAAATGTTTAGAAGCCTTCTAGGGATAATAATCCCTAGGGACAAGTAGTAACCCGTGGACCTCTCAAGGTTGTTGGTACTCCCAAAGGGTTTGGAATTATGATGATTTGTTGAATGTTTGTTTTCAAATGTTTTAGATCCAAGAAAAGTGTTTTGATTCCAAACAATCCACACCTTAGGATGGAAATGATAATATTTGTTGAGTTCCCACTTGGATTTCTCCAGCTACGTTTATTCAGAGCGAATGATTAGAAGCTTGACCACACTAGCTCCCCTCCATGACACTCACTTCTATGGGTTAGCCAAGCTTAAATTATCATGAATCTCCCATGAAAAACTTTTCATCTCTACAAAGAAATGCAAATATGTGGGATGGCTCTGGAGGTCCGACCTCCTGACACCAACAAATATTTAGGAATTTTTGGACTCTAAATAAAGCTTTGTAGTAAGGGCATCTAGTTCAAGGGATATAATGATAAAATCTGTAAGAGGTCTCCCAACCCTTAGAACAAGGGCTTTGTGCATCATAAAGACACTTGGGGAGAGCTATCATGTACCATTTCCTGTTGATTGCAAATTTTCCTTGCAACCATGAATTTATATAATGATTTGGAAGAGCTTGGGTTATGCTCATTACCGCTTGGGTCATTCCCTTGGTGTGAGTATTTTTTACCACCAAGGTAGCTCCTCTAAAGGTAAACAATAGCGAGTAAGTACATTCATAGTTTGATCAATATTTGTTTGTGTAAACAAAGAGAGAACACACACAATGCCTTTTTCTCACACTAGCAAGATTTGTTCAATTTTAAAGACCCAAATTCGAAATGTGGAGGCAATCTTTTAGACAACCTAATGTCACTAAAATGATTTTGATTCTCAAGATCACCATGAAGCACGAGAGAAGTGCATACACATTTGAATGGAAAGAGCTTGTAAAAAATATTACAAAACAAGAACAAGCACAAATTCTTTTTAATCCTCAAAAGCAATAAATTGATTCTTTTTATAGCACCAAATTTGAGTGTGAAAGTTGTTTGTTTAATTTTAATCCAAATGGAAAGCTAGTGAGTGTCTACGTTCAATTTTAACCAACTCGAAGAAATAAAATCAATGGTTAATTTTAAACCCAAAACTGAAGTGAGCAGGGAAAATTTTATTGGCAAATCTTTGCCAATTGGCGAATATTTGAAATCGGGACCTCCAAAAATGGTGAATAATACAAGTTAGAAAGGATATAGAATCGCTAGGTTTTTACAAAAAAATAAATTTTTCTCAATTAATTCACCAATCCATTATTTTTTAAACGATGCGTCATTGGAACTAATTCGCCAATAGTTTATATTGTAATTATAGATATTAATTATATTCACCATTAATTTTATATTCCTACAATTAATTTTTGGGAAATATCGCCACTAATAATAATTTACCTTTCCATTTTAGGGGTATTTTACCCTTGGATAGGTTTTTTATTTATTTCCATCAATTATTATTTTAATCGAATGGTTGCAAGTCAATTACATGACTTTATATGCACGTGTCTTTTAAAAAGGTTATTGAGGCTCGAAATTTGATCTCCACTGTTCACTATTGCCAATAGTTCATGACATATGTCATCATCGTTGTTTCGACGAGACATCGCTAAGTGTCCCACTGATGATGTTCACTCATGTCGATAAGGCTTCCATACTCCACCTGGAGTCCACCAAGGCACAAGTACACCACTTGTGTAATTCTGGAGAATTATGAAGGGAATCTACAATATTCATTCCAAGATCTCAGAAAGAGATCCGATCAAAGCTCTGTTTGTTCTCCATCATTCACTGTTGCCAATAGTTCATGAGATACATCATCATCATTGTATCAGCAAGACATTCCTAAGTGTCCCATCGATGATGTTCACTCACACTATATTTCACTCACAAAATGAATTTGCAGCCGTCTGATTTAAAAGCTAATCGATGGTAAAATTTTCAAGTTTCATTTAGTCTTACTTTTCAAGTGATATTTTTTAAAAACACTTCATCTATGTGTGCTCCAATGACGTTGTCCCTGGAACCCGCGAGGGGGAATTTCCCCCTCTACCCCCACAAGGGGGCTCTACCCCCTTGAAACCTACAAGGGGCGCTACCCCTTGACCCCACCGGTGGTTGCCATCTCCGGGCCCCTACTTCAATATTAAAAAAAAAATAGAATGGGGAAACTGTGCTGACCAACTATGCAAATTTGTAAAGGAGATATTTTCCATTATAATTAATCATTTTAGTGATTATTCACTAGGATTCACCACTGTGATTATTTTTTTTACCAATTATTCATGAAGATTCGCCAAGATTTTACAATTTTTTTAATAATGTGCATAAGATTCGCTAAGGAAAAATACTATTTTTTTCAAATTAAAGGAAATATTCACTAGGATTTTACACCTTCGCTAAGGGGGGGGGGGTTTCTTAAAGTTATCCCTAGAAGTGAGTTGTCCTAAAATAGAAAACAAAAGTCGAAAATGGAAGCCCTAGGCTTATTACAATAAGTATTTAAAAATGATTTTTCAAGTTCAATGTTCACTTTTCCTACTTAAAATTTTCCTTTTATTTGATTCCAATGTAAGAGCAACCATCATTGATGCCATCCTGCAAACATCGTTAGTAGTTTCAGATGTGTCTTTGAGAGCATATAAAGTATATTCAATGCTCTAGAACATGAGGTAAATGCGCTGAAACAAGAGGTAAATGCGTTGAAACAAGATGTATATGCTCTAAAATAGGAGGTAAATAAGATGAAACATGAGGTAAATGCATTGAAACAAGAGGTAAATACACTAAAACAAGAGGTAAATGCATTGAAACAAGAGGTAAATACACTGAAACAAGAGGTAAATGCACTGAAATAGGAGGTAAATGCACCAAAACAGGGGGTAAATGCACTAGAATAGGAGTTAAATGCATTGGTCTAGGCTATGGATGCACTATAATAGGGCTTTCATGCACCAAAAGTCACTACCAATGCGCTGAAATAGACAGTGGATGCTCTACATCGGAATTCATGAACAAACCTATTGATGAAACTTACAAGAAAAATATTAAAAACGTGGCTAGGCCCTCCTTCTAGCGCCAATATGTGAATGCTCCTCCTATACCTACTCCAACATGATCAAACAAGCAATCATTAGTCAAGAAACAAGTAGAGACAAAGCATTCCCTATGAAATTCATTTAAGAATAAGAACATGAAAATAAAGTAGAACATAACATAAACTACTAATGAAATGTTATTCTAATACTCAAACCAGCATCCAATAGGGGGATTAGTGCTCCTTTGATGTGCAAAGAATTCCTTTCCTAACCCCTTGATAAGCTTGATGATGAACTTGTGATGAACAAATTATGAAAATATGAAATTATATGAACTCAAATGGCTATAGTGATTATGCTCTTAGTTGTTGGATCCATATTGTGCAAATGATGCCTCTATTTATAGAAGCCAAGCATTGAAAAATGAATTAGATTGATGAATGTGGGACTAAAGAATAGACCAATATCATAATGCCACTTATCAACATGCTAATGAATCTTGGGGGAGATGTGCTCACACATGTAAGAAGAATAAATGTCAAGGTGGCTTGTGTAAGAGAATGTGTAAGAGACATTTAAAACCAAGGTGGCTTGTGTAAGAAGAGGTGTAAGAGGAGGTGTAAGAGCAATAAATGCAAAGGTGGCTCAAGAAAGAGGACAAAATTCCTTTGGGAAGGAAAAGTCAAATGGGTGGAATATTCCAAGAATATGCCACTTTTTTGAATGAAAATAAGATAATTAGTAAATAAATAAATTGATTTACATGTGCAGCTTGATCAAGGTTGACTTACCCTAGGGTGGAGTCAAAAGCTAGAGGAATGGGGGATTAGTTTTAGGAGTTAATTAATTTTAGATTAATTAACTTAGATGAGATTAGTTTGATTTGAATCAAATGAGAGGATATTGGTAGATTAGTAATTTAATTAAATGAATTTGATTTATTTAATTAAATGAAGAACATTAGGATTTAATTAAATAAAGTTGATTTATTTAATTAAAAGAGGAACATTAGGATTTAATTAAAGGAGGAATTTTGATGAATTAATTAAATAAAGATTATTTAACTATTTGTTTAGTAAAGAAATGATCAAGGAATAATTGAAGTTAGTTAATCATAATCGAGTGCATGATATCAATCAAGATATTTCAAGTGTCTACAAGAATATTTTTGTTCAGTTTTGAATAACTTGATACATTCATTCTATGAAATTGTTGATGTATTCATCCAACAATTCTAAGCAAACATTGGTCCTAAAATTACATTAACTCATTTAGTGAGGTGTAAACAAGGAAAATATGAAAAATTAATAGACTTCATAGGCCAATATCAGTTAATCTACTCATAAATCAACTATGCTCTTCTTGATGCTAATGTTCAAAGAGTGTTTATTAGAAATTTGCAACCTATCATTAGGGATAAGATCTTGTTAATGAAATATCCATACTTTACACATTTATGTATGAATATTTGTGATGATCATAATTTGGTTAATCAATATGAGGAGGCATATTCATCGAATCCTACTGATAAATCCAAACTGTAAGAATTGGCTATGAATGTAGCCACCCAAGATCTAGAGGCCTAATGAAAGCACAAGCATAAGAGAGATACAAACAATATGACAAGAATAGATTGTATTCTACCAATAATGCATATAGAATCAATGTATGTATCAATTTAAAAATTTGGTATAGACCCCTTGGTTATATAGCCAAGGTGATAACATAGGAGGGTATAAGATTATGACAAGTGTCATAATATTATGACATGAGACAACTGTGAAAAGCTATCACTCCACCTAAAGTGGAAAATTGATAATGTGATAATCACCACAAAAGGTGGAGAGGTAATCACTTGATATGTCCACGAAAGGTGGAAATGATAAAGTGATAACATGATAAGTCCACCAAAAGTGGAAAAGATCCAACAAATCTTGTGTTTCCTAAGTAAAACTTAACTAAGGTGTAATGATGACCTAGGACAAGGTACAAAACAATTAATTACACCAACACCCCCCTTAAGTGCAACTTAGGGAGAATGTACACAAAAAGAAAACAATGCAAGATGGATCCTGACAACTAGGCTATGTTAGGTACCCATGTACAAATGCAATGCAATCTCTCGTAAAGTGGAAAAAACCACATGGGAAAAAAAAACCCCCCAAAAGAGAAATGAAAAAAAAGAGAAAATGCTCTCAAATGTGTGAGAAGAATAAAACCCTTAGAAGAGGAAAAAGTCCCCCCCATAAGAAATAATGAAGAATTCAAGTGACCTCCTTAGATGAAACATCCCACACCCCCAAGAGAGCTCAAAAATGATGATATGTACTCTCAGTGAAGGGTTTGGTGAAGATATCTGCAACCTACTATGTTGTAGGACAATATTACAAATCAATGACCTGCTCTTGTATCAACTCCCTAATGTAGTGCATATGAATCTCGATGTGCTTGGTCCTTTGATGGTGAACTAGATTCTTTGAGATCTAGATGAAACTCTGATTGTCACAATGAATGACTGAAGGATGTGAAATAGTGAAGCCAAACTCAATGAGAATATTCTGAAGCCAAATAGCCTTAGTAGTTGCATTAACAACCCCTCGATACTTAGCCTCAATCGAAGAGAGAGGAATAGCATGTTGCTTCTTACTCTGCCAACAAATGGGGTCAAAACCAAAATGAAATATGTAGCCAGAAGTGGACTTACGATCATCAACATCGCCAACACAATCAGAATTTGTATATCCCACCAAGGTAAGTCCTGTACCTACTGCATAGTGAATCCCATGATGATGTGTACCATGTATGTAATGCAAGATGCATTTGGTTGCTTTCCAATGAAGCTCATGTGGTTCCTACATAAAAAATGAAACCATGCCATCTGCAAAGGAGATATTAGGGTGTGTGTGAGTCAAGTAGATGAGAATCCCAACAAGCTAACGATACAAAGTGGCATCAATAAGTGGAGTAGAACGCTTAGCCTCAAGCTTGAATCCTGAAAAAAGGGGAGTTGAAGCATGCTTACAATCAGCCATGTGAAACCGAGCTAGAAGATCAAGAGCATACTTGGACTTAGAAATATATATCCCATAAGTTGACTGTGTGATCTCAATCCCAAGAAAATAGTGCAAAAGGCCCAAGTCAGTCATAGAAAATTTGTCTTGCAAAGAAGATTTGACACTGCCAATCATGGATGAGGTACTCCCTATAATGATCAAGTCATTAACATAGAGCACAAATAGAAAATGAGAGTCACCCTATCACAAAATGTAGAAATTCAGATCTAAATGACACCTCATGAATTCTACGGAGAGAAGAAAGGAATCCATCTTGGCATACCAAGCCCTAGGGGCTTGTTTGAGGCCACAGAGAGACTTCCTCAATCTAAAATCCAAAGAAGAATCATGTATGAATCCCTACGGCTGCTCCATGTAAATCTCCTCATGAAGATCCCCGTGAAAAAATGAACTCTTCACATCCATCTAATGTACAACCCAACCATGAGCTGCAACAATAGCAAGTGTCAAATGAATGGAGTTCATCTTAGAAATGAGTGCAAAGGTCTTTATATAATCAACACCTAGAACCTGTGAGAAACCTTTTGCCACAAGCCGGGCCTTGTATTTATCCACACTTCCATCTGCTGCATACTTGGTCTGATATATCCACTTACAACGAACCATCTTTCTCCCCTTGGGGAGTGGAACCAAATCCCATGTGTTGTTCCTCATCAAGGAACTATACTCTTCCTCCATTGCTAAATCCCACTCTAGAACTCTGGATGCTTCCTTAAAGGACTATGGATCAGAAGTAGTAGCAATAAAAGCATATGGAAAATCCTAATGTTGTGACCGAGTCCTTCGAGTATCTGAAGGATCCCCAACAAGAGAACCTGTTGAATCAAGAGTTTGTCGAGCCCAATGAGGTGTAGTAGGAGATGAAGGAAAAGGACCCTCAACTACAAGTGGACCTTGCAAAGGTGTGATACTGTGATTTGAAGATGAGGGAGAATCATCATCTGAGTCACTATCGTCACTTTCCACTATGGAGGAAGGAAGAGGAGTATTAGAGGCCAAGTTAGGAGAGATTTCCTCAAAGTGAACACTCCTCTCAATGAATAGCTCACGTGTCTCTAGATCCAAAAGTCTATATGCCTTAACACCTTTAGGATATCCAAAAAATATGCAAGGCCTACTCTAAGGTTCTAATGCCTTGCGCTTCTCTGGAGGTATGTGTGCCCAAGCTAGACAACCAAAAACTCTGAAGTGTCTCACAATCAATTTTCTACCACACCAAGCCTCAAAAGGAGTCATACCCTTCAAAGCCTTATGGGGAACTCGATTTTGGATGTGAGTGGCATAACTGATAGCTTCTACCCAAAATTGAGGACCAAGAGAACGATCATGAATCATGCAACTAGCCATCTCCTTAAGGGTTCTATTCTCCCTTTCTGCAACACCATTTTTCTGTGGAGTGTATGCAACTAAATGCTAAAGATCAATCCCCTCAAGTGTACAAAATTCCTCAAGTCTATTGTTCACATATTCCCTTCCATTGTCTATGCAAAGAATCTTGACTTGCTTCCCTAATTGCTTCTCAAATTGAGCCTTGAAGGCTTGGAATCTGCCAAACACTTCACTCTTGTGAACAAGAAAATAGACCCAAGTGAAGTGGGAGTATTCATCAATGAAGGTGAGTACATAGTTGGCCTTGCTAAATGATGGCATTGGAAATGGAATTGCTACATCATTGTGAACCAATTGAAGAACTTCTAAGGCTCTCCAAGATTTCCCTTTGTCAAACTTCTCTTCTGGATGCTTACCCAAGGAGCAACCTAAACAAACACCTTCTACTGATTTGAGGGAGTCTTGTAACCATATCCTTGGTGCTAAGCTGTTGAAGATAGCGGTAATTGAGATGTCCAAACCACTCATGCCATAGCTTACTTTCTGAATTTGAATGAGTGAGCAATGTTGTAGAAGGAGACTTAGGAATAAAGTGGGAAAATGAGTAAAGCCATGTGTTGTGATTGGCTTGTCCTATTGAAACCAAGGCATCATTCTTAAGTTCTTTGACCACAACTGAATCTAGTAGAAACTCAACTTTCTTGCCATCTCCAAAGTGAGTGATTTGGTAGATTGAAAGAAGATTGGTGTTCAAGTTAGGAACATAGAGAACATCCTCAAATGTTCCATCATCCATGAAAACCGAACCTTTTCCATCAACTTCCACTTGAGTATCATCACCTATGAAGATGTGAGGTACCTTTGATAGCTCCAAAGAAGAAAACTACTCCCTTGTAGAACCCATGTGGTGAGTAGCACCCAAGTCAAGTATCCATTGTTGTGAGGAACCTTTAGTAGCCATAAATTATTTCCCTTTTCCTTTTGATTCTAAGGAAGTGGAAGGAGTTGAATCCTTCTTTTTGTAGCAGATGGAAAATTGATGTTGTTCTTCTTGATGATGTTTGTCAACTCATCAATTTTCTTATTATGGCAATGATGCTCATCATGACCAAATCTCTTGCAGTATGACCAAGTTGGTCTCTCCTTATTTCTTGAATTTCCCTTCTTAGGAGAAGGTGAAGAATTCCCGTTTTGTGGAGAGGATGATTGTGCTTTATCTTGTTGTGTCTTTGGCTTAAAATTCTTCTACTTCTTGTTGGAACCCTTTCCTTGAGTCCCTTGATTGCCTTGATTAGCCACCAAAGCTTTGGACTTTGAAGACTTGAGAATCCCCATGCTTATCAACTTTGCTTGTCCTAACATCAAATTTTTTGTGAATGCATCAAATGATGGAAGAGTGAAAGAACTACCTACTATCAAGTGATGGGTTTGAAAGCTAGAAACAAATGCTACATATTCTGATGGAAGCTTTCCCAACAAATTGTAGACCAATTGTGCATCCTTTTTGTCAATTCAACAATCCTTAGGCTGTGCTCTTAACTCATTTTCTTTAGTGACATAGTCTTGGATTGTATCAAAATTCTTAGGATCTAACATTGTGAGATCATTGTCAAGATGATAACCTCTAATCTCATCAACTTGGCCATACAATTGACCAAAATTTTCCCAAGCTTCTTTAATTGTTTTACACTTTTCAATTTGAAATATTAGATCTTTTGATACATACTTCCTCAAAGTTCCAAGAGCCATATTATTTTTAGTGATCTAGTCCAAATGAGCATTAGGATCAGTTTTAGGATCAGATGGTGCAACAATAGTTCCATCAACTTACTCCAAGAATCAATTTTCCAAGAAGCATAGTTATGTGGAGTTAACAAAGGAAATTTAGGAGAAACCATAGAAGCAAAAGGAAAGAGAACAAGAGAGAGAGAGAGGCACAATCACACAAGACACCCCCCCAAAATGATGATTTGGCACTTTATACTTAGTGTGTTTACAATGGCCACTTGCAATCCAAGAAAAGTGGGCTTCTAATTTTCAATGTGTGACAACAGTATTAAGTAGGCAACAACAAACTCAAATGAATGATACAAAAGACCAAACTAAGATCTTGTCTTTACAAATGCCAAAATAGGACAAAAATGACCAAGTGTTGAAAGTAAAATTTATGATCACAATCACTGCAAACCAATAGAATCACTATGAAGTTCAAGAAAAATCATGCACTTTCAAAAACTATGGCACCTAAAAAGGAGTTTGTATGAGCCTGAACGAAGCCCCGAAAGTTCCAAAAATGGTGACAAATCAGCTACACCTATGAGAAACTAAATTTTCTGAAAAATATGTGCATCAAAATCAGAAACCAATCACACCAGCATGTAGAGCATGAAAAATTATCCCAAATAAAAAAAAATTGCTCGAAAAAAGGAGTCAAAATGAGCAAGATATGAAGCTTTGAAGTTGAACTGCAAAATCAAAATTGCCAGTGGTGAGGGGGGCAATTTTTTTTTGAAACTTCTGACATAGTGCTAATGTTAGCATATCACTGGCTTAAATTTTACGGCCTCCTGCACGTCATAAAGGAATATTCCCTCAGAGTGAATATTCTTTGAGCTCTAGCTTAAAATTGACGACTGAGAAGCTGTCACCGTCGTCATTGCACTAATCATCAGAATATTCCTTGATATTGGTATATTCGTTGGGTTCTTTTACTATTTTCCAGATTTTTAAGGGGTTGCCAGATTATTTTACTTTACCGACAACCTACATGGTAGATGGTAGTGGGGCCCGCGACTGTAGTGGGAGGCTTGGGGTGCTGCCAAGTGGCACCCGCAGAGTCCTGTTGTACGCAGTGGGTACTACGTACCCCTATACATTGAAAGGAGTGTACCGACAAATTTAAATCTGCATTATTTTTTTATTTGATTTTTAATATTTTATTTGTATTTTTCAAATCAAAAAAATATTTGAATATAATTTTTTTTTCCAAAATGATTTTTTAATAAAAAAAATTGTACCATTGCCCTATAATAATGTTGATCTATACGATCGAAAGGGGAAATTTTTTCTAGATGGCTCTAGGCAAAGTTGTCTAATTTTGACGAATTGACAACAATATTAGGGTTTTTGGCCCTTCTAGACGCAATGGCAATGTCTTTTTTGGCTGAAAATGATCTGAAAATATGGCTACCCCCTGGATCTGGCAACCGCCTCTGATCTTCAAACCCTTGTAGATTTGACCTTCAATGTCTAACTGAGATGAAAAAAAAGGAAAATATGACTTTCTCGGACACTTTAGACGCAATGGTGAGCTCAGATCTGATGCAACAAGCTCCCAAAATTCACTTGCAATACAAGCCCAAAAATGGAACCCCCCCAGAATCTGGTATTTCTATAAAGAAAATGCAAGATTGCACTCAAGATCTCCCCAAAATGGAAATCCAAAGGCACTCCAATAGCTCTGATACCATGTAAGAATTGGCTATGAAGGTAGCCACCCAAGATCTAGAGGCCTAATGGAAGCACAAGCATAAGAGAGATAGAAACAATATGACAAGAATAGACTGTATTCTACCAATAATACATATAGAATCAATGTACAAATGTGGTAGAGACCCCTTGGTTATATAGCCAAGGTGAGAACATAGGAGGGCATAAGATTATAAAAAGTGTCATAATATTATGATAATTGTCGTAATATTATGACAAGTGTCGTAATATTATGACATGAGATAACTATGAAAAGCTATCACTCCACCTAAAGTGGAAAATTAATAATGTGATAATCACCACAAAAGGTGGATCTACTAAAAAAGGTGGAGAGGTAATCACTTGATATGTCCACGAAAGATGGAAGTGATAAAGTGATAACATGATAAGTCCACCAAAAGTGGAAAAGCTCCAACAACTCCTATGTGGTCCCTAAGTAAACTTAACTAAGGTGTAATGATGACCTAGGACAAGGTACAACACAATTAATTACACCAACACAAACCCATACCTCAAAATAACTATCAACCCTTCAAGAAACAAAACATATTAATAAAATATTTTACTAAAAGTTTTTTAGTGGAAGATCATTCATAAAAATACTAATGTGTGTTGTAGGTTATTTTGGTTAAGGTATAACATTTAGACACCTTTTTTTCTTTCATTTACTTTTTCTACGGGAAATTATTATTTTCTCTAATATTGTGGGCTGAAAGAGTTTGTATTATCTTCCCTCACACCACAAAGTGATTTTGGGAACCAAAAACACTTCTTGTACTTATTTTCCTTCACACTCCATATTTCATTTTATAAAGGTGAATGATTTTTTTTTCATGCTTGTATGATTGAGGACCCTCACACCACAAGGTGATATCAAGAATTAAAAAAATCATTTAATCTCTTTTTATTTTTCCTAAAATCTCAATGTGTGCATTATCTTTCCTCATTATGCAAGTAAATATTGGAAACACACAATGATTAAAATTATACTTTAGTTTCTTTTGAGTAGGCATAGCTTGGAGTTTTTGAACAACTTTCAAACTAAATCAATATGTTGTGGAAAGCTACAGAAATTAGGGAGAGAATTAAAAGAGTCTTTGTTTGGGGTAGATTTATTATTTTTTCCAAGATTGCTATAAAATTTATAGCTTTCAAGTGAAGGAGGAGATGAGGTTACCATCTCATACCAATATATTAGACATAAAATTCACTTGATGGAATTATGCCACAATATTTGAGAATATCAATAATTAACCCTAGAAAGTCCATTGGTCATTTGGTCTTTGTAGTGCATGGATATTTGGTTAGCACTAGGAAGCTACTAACTTTATACTTATAGAAATTGAATAGTAAGCTAAAACCAAACAAAAAATAAATTTTATTATTAGTGGCTTGAGATTAATAGGTGATATTATTAATAACTAGGTCAAAGTATAGTTGAGGGCATACATAAATAAACACTCATACTTGAATAACTAGGCTATTTTTATATTGTATTTGTTTTTACTTGTACAAAATCATTTAAAATCCAAGATTCGAAAAATTAATCAAATCCTCTAAGAAGACGAATGTTAAAAAATAAAACACCATCCAAGTCATACAAAAATTTGAAAATCCTCACCCCTTGTGAGAATTAAACATCTCCCATCCAAAAATAAAATTCAAATCCAAATACAAGCTCAAAACATCTTCCAACATCCTAAAATCAACTACCCTCAACCAATTTATTTAAAGTTTAAACCTTGACCCTCAAACACAATTGTCCAACAATCCTAATAAAAATAAAGAATCCAATTATCCCATGTTCCTTGGCATTAATCTTAATAAACAAATAAAATACACCCATTAAGTTACCTCAATAAAACCATCCTAAGGTCTTTAACCTTAAGCTCAATCACTAGATGAAAACCATCGCTCATAATTAAGGTGCTAATTTAAAAGTAATACCCAATAAGATACTTCAATAAATACAAAAAATTACCATAAAATTACCTATAAAAAAATCAATCCCATCATCAAGTTACTTAATGACAATGAATTTCATAAAAAAATATCATCAATTTAAATAAGGTCCTTGACCTTCATCCAACCAATTGTAAGGTTAATTGAAATTGTTGATCCTTTATCCAAGCCCACCATCAAGTTACAAACCTGACATCAAAATCTATCTCAATAAATCTAATTTTTTTTACATCACATCATGAAATCACAACAAACTCAATTCATCAAAGACCCTATGTCCCCAAACCAATCAACCCAAGCTTGGTTAAAAATAAACTTTAATGGCAACAACCCATTTATACTAGATATTATCCATTTTAGAGAAACTTCTCACTATAGTTTCCATAATCATGTTGGTGACAATAAAAATTTTCACAACTAGTATGAGTACTCATGGATCTTAGAAAATGATTTCCATTCAAGAAAAAAATAACCATGGTGGATCAATTTATAGAAAAAAAGATTTTTTTGCTCTAACATTGCATTCAATAAGGGGTTAAAACCCCTCCTAGTTATAATTTGGATTATCATTCTTCCTTACCCTTGTACCCATGACTTTGACACCCTAGGTTCTAAAAAACCACCCCCTCAAATCAAGATGCAACCAATTTCTTTATAGACCAAACTCAAAATGAGAGTGATTGATCACCTAATGCCACTCAAGATAACACATGATTTGATGATCCACCTCACCAAGAGAAAAAATCACCATATATCATTAAATGATTATGGAATAGCTATAAAATTGACCATAAAATTTTCCACCACAATCAAACTAAACCCTAATCTCACATAATCTAGAAAAAAATCACATCATCAAACCACCAAGTAGAGAAAGCACTCATTCCATCCATAATAATACAATAATAAACCATTACATAGGCACAAAATTTAATCACATTGTCCTAACTATTCTGTACCTCCATTATACACATCAAGTCACAAAATTTCATATTCAATCCCATCACATTTATCACATGTATTTCTTCCACCATCTATTGCTAATTCCCATTCAATAAAGAGTAGAAATATATAAACAAAATAAAGGGATAAAAAATGGACATCTAACCAACATAAATAATAAAAATTTGAATAATTTTATCCTTATCACTTTGATTATATTATCTCCCAAACCCCCTTTCCTCCTCATTTTGATGTAGCAAAAATTGACAAGTATAAATAAAAGGGTGATCCACAACACCATGCCAAGGAGATTTTCATGCTTATTTAGGAGGTTTATTATAATGATATGCTATCTTTGAGTCTTGGGAATAAAATACTTAGAGTGGTTTATACACCTATCCTAAGGCTCCATTATAACTTATACTTGATGATGGAATTTGTCAAAAAAAATATCCTATAATATTGAGTGCGAGCATATTAAGTTAGATCTTTGAAATTAAAAAAACCTAATGGAGAAATATTCTACTTCATAAATTATTTCAGAAGTCTTACATTTCATTTCCCTTGGCACATTATTGAGAAAAAAATTATACATTTTTCATCACAAACCTAAACTAAGTATTAGCCTTACACCTTCAAGTGCATTGTATGACCACGTTTGATGAAATCATAAAAATAGGGTACATATAATAATACCTCATCATGAAATTGTGTGTAGTGAAATTATGCTTAAAATGAAAGGAAATAATATGAAAGCCTAATAAACACAAAATCAAAATAAGAATAAAGATTAGGACATAAAAGAACTCAAACCTAGAAAGAATTTGATGAAAACATAATATGTCAAAGATCTTGATGTGTGGATTTCGGTTCAATCAGATTCAATGTGTGATCAATGAAATCTTGGTAGCATAAAATTACTAATTTTATCAAAGGATAGATGATTACAATATCCTCAAAAAAGGCTAAGTTTTTTGCATTTGATAAAGGGAGAGATGAATGAAGGTCTAGAATTGTATAATGGGAGATCAAGGGCTAAGAGAGGTTCAAATATGTAAAATCATGAGACGATTATAAGAGGAGATGGGGGATAGTGATGGGCAAGGTCATTGATGCCACTTCCTACATAATTTAATCTTTCAATTATCGAACCGGGTGTGTCTTAGAGCTATATGTGATAAGGATGTCTCTACGGATTGGGCGGGTTTTACACTGTAAACAGTGACTTTCAATTTTCATTTGACTCCTTCAGGAGACTTCAAGAGCTCTCAAGAGTGGAACTCAACAACTAATTTCTAAAGAATAACCCTATCTTATCCCTTAACTAATGCTCATTCAGACTCTAGTAACTTAGTTCAGACTCCACTTGACTTAATTGTAATTGATTTATAAAAAAATTAAAATATAACTAAATTCACTCTTAATCTAAAATTCAGAATTTAAATTTACTTGAAAAGAAAGTCTATTTTACGCTTGCAAGAAAATAATTATTAATCTAGAAAAAAACAACGCTAAATTCCATGAATGAATTCCAAATAACCTTCGGTTTAATCTTGCCATCAGTCATCATTATTACTTCCACTAAAATCATCATGCATTTGAAAATAACTATTAAGTCTAATTCCTATTAGAAAACTTTAAATCTACAATAAACAAATGAATGTTAATCTATAGTGAAGCATAATGAACTATCTTAAAAAAACAATGAACTAATCTAGAAAGTATGAGTAAATGAAGTTACTAACAATGATTAACCAGAAATCAAGATTCTTAACTTTTCACTTGATACAAATTGAGAAAAAATTAACTAAATCAAAAGAACACAACATAAGGTCACCTCCTTTGGTTGAGTGGGCCCTTCTCTCCCTCTTGTGGGACCTTTAACACTGAGATTCAAATTAACTCCTTATTTGCATTCAAATTGGCCCAAGTAGGGAAATGGAACAAAAGTGCATAGTACGGTCATTACAATATCAAGCGAAAAATTATCTAGCTCTAGACTAACTCTAAGGATGGATATTTATAAGAATATCCCTTATTTGAATTCAAAATCATGGAACTACTTGCCAAGGTACAAAGCGGAAAACTAAAACTAAAATAGAACTAAAAAATATCAAAGAGAATTCTACCACATAATAGCTGGAACAAGAAGTTTCCAAACTGACTAGAGAAGTTGATTTGAAATTATGATGAATCAATATCCAACTGGAGTGATCAAGAGCACGATTGATTCCACATTGGTAAACATAGAGTTTAACAAATCCACATCATGAAGTAAGCATTTAATCACCTAAATAGAATCCTAAAAAATAGGATGCTAATTTGGTAGAAAATATTTCAAATTGAATAGTTATTCCTTCATTAAAATCATTAAAAGTGACACATTCAACACAAAATATTATTTCTAATTGTGAACCCCTAAACCTGCATATGCACAAACACAACAAATCACATTAGTTTGTTAGATTAAATGCATGCACACAAGAGTGAGAGATTCCCCACAAAATCCATCTATTTAAACTAAAATTAGGAACAAATATGAAAAACACAATACAAAAAATGAAGTTAAATCCTAATCAAGTTAATAGAATGATGATCCCATGGGGTAATTGGTGCCAATGGAGTGTTGCAATTGGCCCTTTCCCAATTCCTAAATTGCAAATGTGAGTTGATTTAGAAATGGTCAAATCTCCAAAGACATTTGAGCATAACCTAGGTGCAAATGTGAAAATGATATGAGTGTATGGATGAAATGAGCAAAATTAGTTCTCAATTGAAGAGAGTAACTTTGCATGAAGATTGCGGATCAAGATTGAGGAGAAGAGTTTCCAATTTATAGACTTCTATTTGGAGGAATTGAGCAAGATTGAGCAATGTGGGATAAAAGATAATCAAATGGCATTGTGCCACTTGTCCACATGTGATTGAAGGAGGAATGAGCACATTTTGGCCAAAGTGCCAATAAATGCAATTAGGTGGCATTTCAAATTTGAGAAATGACATGTTGAAGACGGAAAAGGAATGAAGTTAATGTCACTTGGCTCAAGGTCAAGGACATGTAAGAGGCATTGAATGCCTTGTTGGAAGGACCAAGTCCACTTGGCCTTTTTGAATTCAAAAGAGGGAATATTCCTTTTTGATGCTTTGTGAGGGAAAATAGATGAATTAATAAATCAAAGTAATTGATTTATTGTGAAACTTGCATTCTCTAGAGAATTTTAGGGATTGAGATTAACTTAATCAAGGATTTGATTAACTTAATGAAGAATTAGATGATGTGACAATTTAGACTTAGATTTATGAATTGATTTAAGTCAAAAATTGAGAGGATATGATTTATCAAATAAATGATTTGATTTATTTAATCAAGAAGGAATATGTTAGATTAAATAAAATAAGGTTTAACTTATTTAATTTAATAGGAGGACTTTAAGGAATTTAATTAAATAAAATGATTTATTTAATTAAATAGGGATGCAATGGTTAGTTAAATGATTGATTAATTTAATCATTGAAAGAGGAAGACTTAATCCAATAAATAATGATTTATTAAATTAAGGGATAGAATGTAATGAAATGTTGAGAATGTGATTTAAGAGGAAACGTCGTTAGCAATCAGGATCAGGTGTGCCAAAACAAATTTGTACATTTTCCATGTCTACACTAATATATTCCCTAATTAGTTAGAGAGGGGTTGGCCCCCCTACCTAGCTACCAATACCATGGCCCCTCTCTAATCTACCCCCCACTCTAAGGCCTATGGGATGGTGGGATTGTAGACCCCATCGCTGGTGTAATTGGTGCAACCCTGCAGGGGTGGGGGGAGGTTATAGTTCCTCCCCAAGGTAGGGGCTGATTGGTTTGGTTATGATGTAAATATAAGGTAAAACAAGAAAACATATAAGTATATATTCTACTACCAACATTGTTAATTAATAGTATAATATAGCCTTTGTGAATTTAAAATTCTCATTTAAAGTATCATTTTGAACACTCATCATTCTCCCCCTCTTGCTATCAACCATGTCCTCATGGTGGAGGATCTGGAATTTTTTTGATTCTTCTCAAAATCCAAGTAACCAAGTCAACCAAATCAAGATCTTGCAACATATATTCTAAGAAGGTCCTAGGATGAGCATATCCATTAAGTGTTTCAATGTCTTCTACCCAATCTCTTAAAATTTCCCCTATAAATTATGGTGATGCATCTAATGTAGGTGCGGGAATTATGATCAAGGGTAGTCTGAATCTCATTCCAATCCAATTGGCTTGCTGATATTCTATGACATCTATCAAATCTCTCACTCTAGTGAGACTCCAGGTAATATTTCATGGAGAGATGGTTTCTCTTCTTCTCAATAGTGTTGGGATGTTGCGAAACCTATCTCTTTTTGCAATCAAAGCTCTGTATGGAAGGTGATCTTGAATATTATTGAAAGCATGAATGATTTTAGATAGATTTCACCTCTAAATTGGTGCTACATTATGTGATAGTGCAAAATATATGAATCTGGATCTGAAATTCATTGACTAGGGGGTTTCATCTCTCATAGGGATGCCCAATTTCATCTGTGCATCTCTATACAGAGCTACCTAATCTTCCCATTCAACTTGATTTTGTAGTAATGATACAAAAGACCTGATTTTCAATTCTCCTATAAAAAAATTTAGAAATGATTAAGGAAAATGATCAAGAAGAAAACCATGTTGAAAATTTTTAGACATCTGATTCTAAACAGTTGGATGATGCTGTAAAAGTATTCAAGAAAATCACTATCATTATCATAATCAATTTTCCTCTTCAGTTGCAATTGATTGATTTTCCATTGAAGAAATATTTCCCTCAAAAATAATGCATATAAACCTAATGGTTTTCTCATGGACATTATTGTAGAGAAAAGTTCTACAACTTTCTCAAACCTTTTATTTACTTCATGTCTTTCTTTATTTAACTGTTGATTTTGATTTATCAATTGATAATTTTATTGTTTAAGTTTCATTGATGTTAGAGAAATGTATCTCCTTGGAACAAGTGGTGGAATAGGAGGTAAAGAGGGGTATCTGAGTGGAGTAGATGAGGTGGAAGACTCTTGAAAATGTAATTTTCTCGATTGTTGTCTTAACGGTTCCTCTTTTTTCTCTAACTCTACCCTTAACCTTGTTATTTCCTCTACACTTAACCTTGCTATTTCCATTGTACTTGCTAATGCTTGTGCATTAGCTAGTTGTACATAATCCTTTTATTTGTTTAACTATCCTTGCAAAATATTTTATTTTTCTACCATTTTCTTTTTCGCTTGTTTTGTTTCATTCACAAACTACTGCAAATCTTCTTCTTTCCTTTTTAATTTCTCCTCAAGAAACTAAATTTTTCTTTTGTCTTCTTCTAACTTTGCTTCCACTCTCGACATTGTCATTTCCCTTACTAACTCTTCTTCTTCCTCCATCCCTTCTCCTTCTGGCATTATAGGAAATTTTTATATTTCACTCATTGGCTCTTTACCCTTCCTTCTCTCAAAACTTGGAGAAGGTGGAGGAGAAGATTCAGCCTCCACATTTTCAAATTCTTCAGAAGCTTCCCTTTCCTATGTTTGATTATCAGATTCTTCAGTAGGGATATCTTCTTTTGAAATATGAGGAGATTTTTTTTCATGAGGTGAGTCATGGGATGCTATTACGAGGCTTATTTCTAGAGATGTAAGTGGGGCTTCATGAGGACTAATGACTTGTTCAGGAGACTGTACAAGGGTTTGAACCTTTTCATGGTTTTCTAAAGTTACCTAATGAGCTTCAGGAGGTTGTTTTTCTAAGTTGTCAAGAGTTGGAACATGGGTTTCAACAGTACTAGGGTTTTGTTCTTGCAACTCTTTCTTTTTCTTTCTAGAAGTACTATGGGTTACCCTAATAGATTCTTGTAGCTTCCTCTTTTTCTATTTCAATCCTTTTCCAGAAGATTCTCCTCTTTCAATGTTTTCCCTTTTTGTTGCGAGCCCCTTCTTGAGTTTTATTTCATGTTTGATAGGGGGAGTTGACAAAAATTCAAGCCACCCTTCCTTACCGAACTCTTTCCTAAAAAAATGGTGCATAATAATAAAATGAATCAAACTATGATATTTGATAGATGATGTACCCCTAGACTTTACTCTAGATATCATAGAAGAGATTTGAGAGAATAGAAAATTAGGTAGATTAATTTTTGTAGAAGGTCTAGTATTACCATACCTTAAATGCATCAACATTTTCATTCTTGGCCCCAATATTTTACCATATTGTCTTTTACAGGTGAAGAAATTCATTAACCACATAACAATGGTTTTCCAGGGCTCCTTCAAGCTATTGCAAGCTATTCCCCTCCAACTTCCTTATGCCACAAAATTTAAGGTCGCTTCTTAGGTTCTTGATGAAATGTTGAAATCAACTTCTCAAAGCTAATATCCTTTATTCACTGGTTCTCCTTAAGTGGGAATACCTGATAATTCACTTATAATCCCATAACTGACTTCTATCACTTCCCCTTTAACTCTTGTAACATTAACATGAAAATTTCTCACAAAATTTTCAACCAATTCAAGCTCAAAACCCTCATACATCTGAATAAAATCAAGCCATCTAGCTTCTATAAATAATATTTTTGTCTCAGAGTCCAAACTAAAATTTTAGGCTTTGCATTTCACTTATTTCCCATTTTTACTTCTGCAACTCGACAAAGAAAATGACAGCCACAAATTGTTCAAACAAAATACATAATGAGTGTTTCTTCCCTCAGATGCAATAAATTTTCAAAATTGTGTCAAATCATTAGGTATTAATTTCTCTTTATTCCCTCCAAACGATTCACACACAATAAACCTATACTTTGTATTATGATTTGCAAAGTTGGCGGGGGTGATAAAATATGCAAATTTATTTTGCAATGATATGAATATCTTAATATTATTTGCAATTATTGTGGAAGCCACTTGAATGCCACATCCTTATCTCTCCACCAACTTTTTAAAATAATTAATGCAGACTTATTATAATATTAATAACTATTTTGCAGAGATTTCTATACTTAAAACATTTACTCAACTTCACATTATAATAACTAAGTTAGAAAGTAATATTCCAAAAATAATACTTACAATAAATGCATACCTATTTTTTATTTAATGCAAAATTCAACTGGAGCGTGCAAATTAACTTAGTTGGCAAAGATCCGAATGAGCCAATCAAAGAGAGCTCATAATTAATAAGAATTTTTTTTACTACGAACCTTTGAGAATATAAGGAGTTGTCAGGGGCCATCAGGAGAAAACTGAAGTTGATCCAGGAAGACTTCCATTTCCGGTTTTCAGTTTATCTCTTTTATTCATGCCTTTCTCCAAAAGATTATTCAGAAGCACATTCTCCTATGGAAGAAATATCCTCCACTAGAAAATGTTCAATTCTATGTTGTAAATCTGATAAAAATTATTCTTTTGAAGTTGGTTTGTTATATATCTTCAGACGATGACCATTAACCAACATAATCCTTCTTTCTCTGTCTATTGGTACTAGTTGAACAACTCCATTTTCAAAAACTTGATCAATTTCATAGGGTCCCAGCCATATTGTATGGAATTTCCCTTTAAACTATTGGAATCTAGAATCAAATAGTAGTGCCCAATCTCCTTTCTTGAATTGTCTAGTCACAATGTGCTTATCATGCCATTATTTCCTTTGCTTTTGGATCATTTATGTGAGTTGAAGAGCTTCCATTCTCATTTCATCCAATTGGTTCAACTGTAGAATCCTATTTTTCTTTGTCTTAGACAAATCAATACCAACATCCAATGTTGTTTTTAATGTATGCAACTCAAACTCAATCGGCATGACTAGAGTTTTCCCATAAACTAGCTCATATGGAGAGAATCAAGTGGTAGTTTTCTGGGTTGTATTGTAAACCCAAACTACTTCATATAACCTTTCTGCCAAGTTTTTTTTTCTCAATGAAACAATATTTTTCAAGATACTTCCTAATTCTCGGTTAGTAACTTCTACTTTCCCATTCACCTGAGGATGATATGGTGTGGATTTCCTGTGTGTCATCTGGTATCTTTGCATAAAAGCTTCCATCATAGCAGAAACAACTATGGTACTTAGTCTGACACTATCTCCCTTGGTGTGCCCAATCTCTGAAGAATATGTTTATACAAAAATCATCTACTTTATCTTCCCTTCCTGACGACAAAGATTTCACTTCGGCCCACTTTGTGACATAATCTGTGTAAACTAGAATATAATGTTGTCCTTTAGAAGGCGGATCAACAGGTCCCATGAAATCAATTCCCCATTTCTCAAATGGTTCTAGAGCTATCTACGGTTGTAACGACATGTCCATTGTTGGTTTAGGTCTTCCCATCCATTGGCATTCATCAAAATGTTTAACAAAGAATGAAACATCCTTTGTCATAGATGGCCAAAAATAACCAACTCCTAGGATCTTATGAACCATTTTGATCACTAAATAATGCCCTCCTTTTGGTTCATGATGGCAAGCATGTATAACATCATAAAAATATATTTCAGCAATACACCTACGAAGAACATGATCAGGAAACATTTTAAATAGAAGTCCATTTATCCATTGGAATCTAAAAATTTCACGAATTAATCTCCTTTTATATTTCGGATTAAAATGATCTAGACACTTCCCTATTATGAGATAATTTACAAGATCAACAAACCATGGAGGATGAATTGATATTGCAAATAAGTTCTCATCCAAAAATGTGTCATCTACTGGCTCTTGATCACCCTGCAAAACAATTCTTGAAAGGAAACCAACAACAACATTATCTTTACCAAGCTTATCTATTATGGTCACATCAAATTCTTGCAATAATAATATCCATCTTATAATTCTTCCACCAACTACAACCTTATTCATCAGATACCTAATAGAAACATGGTTTGTGTGAATGAATACTTTGTAACCAGTAATATAATCTAAATTTATTAATTTCATATATTACAACTAAAAACTCTTTTGTAGTTGTTGTGTAATTCCTTTCAGCAAGATTCAGATTTTTACTAACATAGTAGATAGCATGCATTGCTTCATTCTCATCTTTCTATCACAAAACTGTACCAATTGAAAAGTTGGGCACATTAGTATGTATATGAAACGGAACTCCCCAAACATTTCCTTTGATAATTGGAGTAGTTAAGGCATGCTTAATTGTTTCAAAAGATTTTTGGCAATCACTTTTCCATAAAAATGCCACATCCTTCATGAGAAATGTGAACAAAGGTTCAAAATTTTTACTAAACCCCTCAATAAATATTTTTTAGTACCCATCATTCCCAAGAAAACTATGAACACCAGTTTGATTTTTAGGAATATCAATTTGTTGAATGATTTCTACTTTCTTGGAATCAACTTTGATTCTTTTTTTAGAAATGTGGTGTCCTAGAACAATCCCTTCTGTCATCATGAGGGAACACTTTTCATGATTCAAAGATAACCAATGATCCTTACACCTTTTTAAAACCTTGTTTAAAATTTCAAGTGCTTCTTCAAATTTTTGTGCATGAATTACAAAATCATCCATATATACTTCCACACATGAGGTAGTTAAATCTGCAAAAGTAGCTAGGATAGCTCTTTGAAAAGTGGCTAGTGCATTGCATAGTCAAAATGGTAGGATTGTATAAGCATACGTACCCCAAGGAAATGTGAAGGTAGTCTTATCTTGGTCTTCAAGAGCCACTTGGATTTGATTGTACCCACTAAATCCATCTAGGAAAGAGAAATAACTATTGCCAACTAAGTTATCAAGTACTTAATCAATAAATGGAAAATGAAAATGATCATTTTTAATGGCTTTGTTTAATTCTCTATAATCCACACATACACATCATTTTCCATTTTTCTTGGGAACAATAACTAATGGGGAAACCCATTGACTATCAGATATTGGATAAATAAGCTCTACTTTCAGCATTTTTTCTATTCCTTGATTAACAAAGTCTCAAAGAATAGGATTGATCTTTCTTTGACCTTGCCTTACTGGCTTAAAATATTCAGTATAAATAAGATGAGTACAAATGGAGGGTGAATTCCTCTCATGCATTTATATTCCCAAGCAAATGCATTAGTATGATTTTCCAAGATTTTCTTTAATTCCTTTTCTTGTGAGGAGGATAAGGATGAATTTATGAGGGGAGGCTTATCCCCTTCTACCATAATTTATTTGGTCTCATTCATAGAATCAGGTGGATCCCCTACAAGTGTATTCAGGGGACATGGATGTGAATTTTTCTGATGTATCATTCCATGAAAATTCTTCTTCTCTACTTGACCAATCTTTTCAAAATTAGGATCTTATTCTTCACATTCCTTAACATGTTCTACCAATGTAACCATGGCCAATTCTACAATACCATCTCCTTCTGACTCTATATCCTCATCAACGCAAAGTTGAGTATTAAGCTGAATTGATGTTTGCGTAGGAGGATAAAGTGACAAATCCTTCTTTTTTTGAACATTAGAAATGATCATACTTCCTGATCTATAATCTATTAATGTTGTTGTAGTGGCTAACCATCATTTACCTAGGATAATTGGATATCCAGAATCCTTATTTCTAGCTTTAAGAACTAGATAGTCAACTAGATAATCCCATGTATCAATGGTAACCATGATGTCTTCAAGAACAACTTTAGGTTTGGTAGTAGATTGATCTTCCAACTATAAAATAGTTATTGTGGGTTGAACACTTGTCATACCCAGCATTTCAATAGTGTTTGATGTGATAAAATTGATAGTTTCTCCCAAATAAATTAGCACATTGGTTAACTCAATTCCTCCAATACTCAAAGTTATCATAGGACTACCAAAATCATTATATTTTTTAGGGAGTAATATTCCTGAAAAAAACTTAGTGAGTTTGGTCCCTATCTATATTGTAGGAGGTAATTTCTTCTTCCTACCTGGTGTTTTCATACAATGAGACTTGACCAACTAATTTATTTCTGGTATGTCTTTAATGGCCTGTAATAATGGTATCTCAATATTGATCTCTTTCAATTCACATCGAAGTTGATAATATACCATATTAATATAATTTTGGTGGGGGATGTGAGGAGCTACTTGTTCAGTTTCCAAATGCTTTGGGTAAGGTGCCTAATTAGCTTTTTATATATCACCAGAGTTTTGGTTTTCTCTTGAATACTCTTTTTCTTTCTCACCCTCTTGATCTTTAGCATTTGGTATGGATGGGACATTACAGTTCCTTAATTGAATATCATTGGCATCAATTACATTTAGAGTAGGAGGATTTGAATCAGTATGATTAGTTTTTGGATTTGAAACAAGTTGTGTTGGAAGTTGAGGTTGGTTTACTTGTTCATTGATATTATTAGAACTATGGATTAATGGAGGTGATTGTGCCAAGGGATGCCTCGATCCCTGATTTTGTTACCACTGTGGCTGATTTAATTGCCAGTGTGATTGGTTCCATTGAGGATTCATCCATTCAGGTTGACCCTAGAATGTAGGTGGTGGTTGTGTTTCGTAGGGAGGAATCCATTGATTTGCATTTGGCCAAGGATTCTGATTCCAATTAGTTCTAGGACCATACTTCCCTTGATTAGCATTATATCCTATATTTTGAGATCTTTTCCCAACATAATTAATCTCTTCCTCCACTACAAGTGGTTTCTTTATATGATTCTTAACTCTAGGTAAGAGGTTACAAGAACTTGTTATTTGACGTTTCTCACATATTTCATAGAGATCAATTTGATTTAATGGACACTCTCTTCAAAAGATGCTTCCATCTACATTTGGATCAATAAATGGCTAAAGGATCAGTAGTCTTCTTATCTCCTTGGATGTTTAGATGGAGTAAATTAGTCTTCAATTTTTTTAATTTCCTCCATTATTTGAGACACATCAAGAGTGAGAGCTCTATTTCTTCAGGAGCCTCTAGTCCCTACTCTAGTCTTAAAATAGTTTCTGCATATTTCAATAATATCTTCTAAAGAAATCTTATTGATGTCTCCTTTCCTCATAAGATTCAAAGACTCTAGACTCGTCATCGATTCCTTTCAAAAAAATTATCTTACTAATCTCATTATCCAACCCATTACCACACCTTTTATGCACAAAATAGAATCTATCATAATAATCTTCCAGAATTTCATCTTCCATTTGTCTCATTTGGAACAACTCTTCTTTCCTACCTCTTACTCAAAAATAATCTTTGTATTTATCGAAAAACCCAGTTTCCATTTCATGCCAAGTTGAGATTGTCCTTGCACCTAAACCCATGAACCACTGTAAGGCTGACTCCTTCAAGGTAGAAGGAAATAGTTTCAACTTCTAGTTATTAGTTGTATAATCATAGGTCTGGCATATAACATTAAACTCAAAGAGAAATTGGTCGGGGTCATCGAACATTTTTCCTCTAAAGGTAGGTAAAACTAAGGGTGAAATATTCTTCATAGGAGGTGCATCATCTTGTCTGTTTAGATTAATAGGATAGAAAAAGGCCCTATGTGGTGGGGGATCATTTCCTAGTTGGTCACCCATTTCTTCTTCTTGAAAATGTTCCCGATTCTCTTCTTGATTTTCAATTTGATGTTGCAGAGCTTGTTGTGCTTAATAAAAATAAATATTTCATGGAAGAAACCTTCCTAGATGGTCTCTAGCTCATCTCATCCACAATCTAAATTATCTTCCTTATCAACACTAAGGCTTGAAACTTAATAGACAAATCTTTTAATCCTCGGAAACGACACCAAAAATGATGATCAAGGTCATTGGTGTCACTTCTTGCATCATTCAATATTTCAATTATTGAATTGGGTGTGTCTTAGAGCTATATGTGATAAGGATGTCTCCATAGATTGGGGGTTTTTGCACTATAAACAATGAATTTTGATTTAATTTTGACTCCTTCAATAGCTTTCAGGAGTGGAACTCAACAATAGATTTCTACAGACTAACCCTATCTTATCCATTAACTAACGCTCATTCTAACTCTAGTAGCTTAGTTCAGACTCCACATGACTTAATTGTAATCGATTCATGGAAAAATTAAAATATAACTAAATTAACTCTTAATCTAAAATTCAAAATTTAAATTTACTTGAAAAGAAAGTCTATTTTATGCTTGCAAGAAAATAAGTATTAATCTAGAAAACAACAATGCTAAATTCCATGAATGAATTCAAAAAAAGCTTTGGTTTAATCTTCCCATCAATCATCATTATTAGTTCCACTAAAACTTGTTAGATGTTGTGGTTTTGTTTCTGATATGTGGTTGTCATTGATGTCAACACTATTAGCATTATGTTTTTTAAGGATATATATGTCGAGGATATTGAGAAAATTGTAATAAATATATTGTAGGCAACCAGTGAAGCTAAGAAGGTCAGAGTGATGAAATTTTTTGTATGTTGATGATTAGAAAGTATGCACTAAAGGGTTTGTTGTTGAGCTTATCTAGTATGTTGTCCAAAATTCTCAGTGGTACACATCAAGATTTGAGGAATTTATGAAGTTATGTGTTCCTATAATTATTCAGTTACTGTAGCAAGTGTTTCTGGAAGATGAGATTGCAATTCTAGTGAAGTGAGTTTTTGTGTATGTTCCTGAGGTGTTCATTAATTTTTCTAGATCATTCTCTATCAGTTTGGTAAATCTGCATTGATCGGCGTGTTTTTGATTGAATATTTTTCCTTGTGTGCTTAAGGTTTTCATGTTCTTAGTCGACATGATGGTGGCAGCATGTTGCAGATCCTTACGGATTAATATTTTATTGTTTGGCATATTCGAGGATGTTGTTTAGGTCCTCACTATGTTATGATTGACTTAGGTTGGTGTGCATTCATATTTTTTCATGTATTAAGGTTGACAGTTGTAATTTATTCTTTATTTGTGACCAACAGAGTTGTTGATGTAAATCCATGTAGCAGATATATAAGAGCGATTTTTTATTCATTTTGAAGTACGCTCATAGTATGTTCGATGAATGTGTGTGAATTATATGTGTGAAAAGGGATTAGATCATTCGAGTGCAGAGAAGAGTGTGAAGGAGATTGAGCGAAGTGTGAAGAAGTGTTTATGTGCCTAACCAGAACTATAATCAAACTTTTGTAGAAGCTAATTTCTTAGTTCAACCTCATCAAATGGATTTAATTTGATTGTCTTATGTAAGGAAGTGAGCCTTCCCTTTGAGGAGTGAGCTCTAGGCAATGTGCCTGAATCCATGTGCATTCCCTATTCATTTCTTTCATTATACTTATAACAGGGTATAATCTTGTGGACTAACATCCATCATCGTTTTTCCCCTAACAGGCTTTCCACATATAAAAATCTTGGTGTTCATGTGTCTAATTTTTTTTTGGTTCATGCTTTCACTATTAATTATCAAATATGAGATTATAAGTTTTTTAAGGTTGAGTAAGCTTAATTTTTGTAACAACTGGTTTAGCCCCCCCTCTCACTTGTCTATCCTTGTTTTTCCAAAAAATGGTATTAGAGCTAGTTCCTCTGAAGAAGTCTAACAACTTTAGGTGATCCAAGATGGCATCATACAAGAAGGATGGTCCTAGATTCAATGGTACAAACTAATCTCTATGGTAATTCATAATGGAGTTTCATTTGAAGTGCATTGGTGAGCCTTTTTGGAATATTACAAACAATGCATATAAAATTCCTAAGAATGGTCCCTCTACTATTGATGAGATCAAAAAAGAAGAAACTAATACCGGAGCTATAAAAGCATTGCTAAGCGCTTTGAAAGATTCAGAGATGAAAAATGTAATAGGTCTAAAGACTGCACATGAGATCTGGATAAAGTTGGAAACATTGTATGAATGAGATACACTAGTGAAAGTTGCTAAGTTGTAAAGTCTGAAAGGCAAGTGGGAGAACATGAAGATGAGTGAAGATGAAAACATATTTTATTTCTCGCAAAAGGTAAATGAATTAGTGATGGAAATTAGATGTTCTGGTGCAACCTTGGAAGAAGATGATATTGTGGCTAAGATACTTAGATTTGTGCCTACATCTTACAAAACAAAAGCTCATGCTATTGAAGAGCTCAAGAGAGTAACAACTATGACAAGACACATGCTGATTGGAAAACTTGTTGCATTTGAATTGAGTGAGTTTGGTGAATCCTTTCCCAAGGAAGTGTCTACATTCAAATCTACTATATTCAAAAAAATCCAACAGAGATATGATCTGGGAGAAAGTTCCAGAAAAACATTCAAGTATGAAGAAGAGATGAAACTGATTGAAGATGAAGAAAGAAAGCTAGAAGAACTGGAAGCACTGATTGTGAAAAGAGAAGCTAGAGGACAAGGTAAGTACAAAGGAAATTTTCCTATTAAATGTTTCTCTTGTAGTAAGATAGGTCATTTTGCATCAAGATGTCTTGAAAGAGTCTATAAGTATAAACCTGATAAGACTATATTTCAAAAGAAATGTTATTATGTTGAAGAAGGAGTTACTAATGATGAATCTAATAAATAATTGGAAAAGAAGATGAATGGGTATTCATTGCTATCAAGTAAAATGGTTGGGTGTCCACTAAATCAACTAGGAATCAAAATATTGAGAAATCTCTTGCAGCCAAAATTGATGAGAAGGATGACAGGGTGATTGACAACAGATGCTCACATCATATGCTTGGTGATAAAAGCAAATTTCTAAGCTTGGAAAAGTATGAAAGTGTTGTTGTAAGATTCAAAGATAACAATGCTAGTGTGATTTGTGGTAGAGGCACTATTTCTCTTGGTGGAAAATTTAATACGAATGATGTTATTTATGTTGAAGGATTGAAGCATGCTTTGTTGAGTGTTGGACAGATGGTTGAAAAAGGTTACAATCTTCAGTTCAAATATGGTAAGTGTGGGATATTGGGAAGCTCAAGAAATGTGATTGCTTTAAGTACAAAGACAAGAGATAATATTTTTTACTTGAATGTTGCTAGTGAAAGTTGTTTGATTGTTAAGTTTATGTAAGTTGGTTATGGCATAGAAGGTTGTGTCATGTGAACTTTGATAAGATTGTCAAAATAAGCTCCACACAAGCAGTCACAGATCTACCTAAATTAGTGAAGCCTACTAACACTATATGCATGGAATTTTAGATGGGAAAACAAATAAGAATTTCATTTCAAAGAAAACAACATCATTCTAATGGAGTACTGGATTCGGTACATACTGATCTATGTGGTCCATCCAGAATCAAAAGTCTACAAGGAGAAAGGTTATTTATGTTGCTTATTGATGATTATTCTAGAATGGTTTGGGTTGATTTCTTAAGAGAAAAACATGAGGCATTAGAGAAATTCAAGAACTTCAAAGCTTTGGAAGAAACTGAGACAGGTTTAAAGATCAAATTTTTAAGATCAGACAGAGGTGGTGAATTCACTTCCTGAGAGTTTGATTCATTCTATGAAGAGCATGGAATAAAAATAAAGTTATCTTCTCCCCAGACCCCACAACAAAACATAGTGATTGAGAGAAAGAACATAACAATCTTAGATGTTTCCAGAACTATGATGTTGGAAGGTAATGTTCCTCATTTCTACTGGAGAGAATCTATAAGCACTGTTGTGTATACTACCAACTGGGTGAATGTTAATAGTAATTCTGGTAAGACTCCTTTTGAGCTATGGTTTGGTCATAAACCTATTGTTAAGTATTTCAAAATATTTGGAAGCAAATTTTATATTAAAAGAGATGAAGATATAGGAAAATTTGAGGCTAGAAGTGATGAAGGAATGTTTCTGGGATACTCTACTAAGAGCAAAGACTACCAATGTTACAATAAAGATTCAAGAAAATGGTTGAGTGCAAATGTCAGAGTTGATGAGGATATAAAAAGATCATCTAGGTATTGCGGATATGACTCAGATGACCGAAAAGATAGTACTGATAATGGAAAGAATGCAGAGACACAAAATCAAACTCAGAGTGTTTCGGTGAATCAAGAAGATCATGAAGAAGAAGATAGTGGAAATGCAAAAGAAAGAACATAACCACAAACTCCAAGGTATGTAAAACAAATTCATTCTGAAAGTTAGATCATAGGAGACAAGAACAAAGGTGTATAGACTAGAAGAAGAACTGCAGAAGAATATTGTTTGATATCCAAGACTGAGCCTAGAAATGTCAATGAAGCATGCAAAGATGAATATTGGATGGAAGCAATGAAGGAAGAACTGATGCAGATAGAGAAAAATGATACATGGATTCTTGTTCCTAGACCTCAAGACAAAAATGTGATTAGAACCAAATGGATCTTTTAGAATAAGCTGAATGATCAGGGTGAAGTGATTAGGAATAAAGTAAGACTAGTATGTAAAGGATACTCACAAATGAAAGGTATTGATTTTGAAGAAACTTTTGCCCCTGTTGCTAGAATTGAAGCTGTAAGGTTATTTCTTGCTTATCCTACTTTCAAGAACTATAAAGTATATCAAATGGATGTGAAGTCAACATTTCTGAATGGTGAACTAGAAGAAGAAGTTTTTGTTGATCAACCAGATGGATTTCAATTGAATGATGAAAAGGACATGGTGTGTCAGTTGAAGAAAGAATTATATGGACTCAAACTATATTTCAAACTGGATAAGTATAAAGAGTTGATTATTGAAGTCTTTGTTGATGGCATTATTTTTGAAGGTGATGATGACTTGTGCATGAAATTTTCTGATGAAATGAAAAGTGAATTTGAAATGTCAATGATAGGAGAACTAAAATTATTTTTAGGATTACAAATTACTCAGTTAGATGATGGAATCTTTATTTCTCAGTCCAAATATGTGAGAGAGTTACTAAAAAAGTTTGGCATGGAAGATGCAAAGCCAGTTGGTACACCCATCGTAATCAAATGCAAATTATCTCAGAATGATGATTCTTCTAAGGCTAATCAAACAAGATATAGGTCAATGATTGGTGGATTTCTATTTTTGACTCAGAGAAGACCAGACATTATGATTTTTGTGTGCATGGTTGCTAGATATCAAGTTGATCCAAAGGAATCACATGTGACTGTGATAAAGAGAATATTCAAAGACTTGAAAGGAACAATTGACTTTGGGTTATGGTATCCAAAAGATGCTGATCTTACTCTCAATGCCTTTATAGATGCAGATTGGGTAGGAGATGTAAATTATAGAAAAAGAACAAGTGGTGGTGTGTTATTCTTGGGAGAGAAGCTAGTATCTTGGCTAAGTAAAAACCAGAATTTCATTTCCTTATCTACTACTGAGGCATAATATATTGCTGCTGCAAACAATTGTACTCAGGTGTTGTGAATGAAAAAGATGCTGAGAGATATTAGAATTGAGTATCATGAGCCTATTGCTATATTTTTTCACAATTCAAGTGCCATAAACATTTCTAAGAATCCAATCCTACACTCAAAGACAAAACACATATCTATCAAGTATCACTTTTTGAGAGACAAAGTGAGTGATAAAGAGGTCAGATTGGAATATGTGCCTACAAAGGAACAAATTTTAGATATCTTTACTAAACTGTTGCCTAGTGGTAATTTTGAGTATCTCAAAGGAAATTTAGGGGTAATTTACCCTCATAATTTGAACTAAGATGCAAGTCTTTGCATCAATCCATGGACTTACAGTCAGATCTTGTTTCAGATTGATGTTGTGGTGATTGCTACTAAGGGGGAGTAGTCACATGTTTCAGATGATATGTGGATCAGAGCATGTGTACCTTTTCCATTGATGTCAAAGGGGGAGAAGAAAAATGTGAAAAAATCTTGAAGGGGGAGAAGAGTCAAGAAAGGGAGAGAAGAGCTATGAGAGGAGAACTATAGATCAAAGGGACAGAAGTATGTGGACAACTAGTTGTGTTGATGGTATTATTTTCACATCATGTGTTGCCATCAATTCCAAAGGGGGATATTGTGGTTGTGTTGCTGATATGTGGTTGTCATTGATGTCAACACTATTAGCATGGGTTTTTTGAAGGTTGTATATGTCAAGGATATTAAGAAAAATTGTAATAAATATATTGTAGGAAGCCAGTGAAGCTGAGAAGGTCAGAGTAAGGAAAATTTGTGTACATTGATGATCAGAAGGTGCACAATAAAGGGTCTATTGCTGAGATTATCTAGAACATTTTCTAAAATTATCAATGGTACACAACAATATTTGAGGAAGTTATGAAGTTATGTGTTCCTAAAATTATTCAGTTACTGTAGCAAGTGTTTCAAGAAGATGAGATTGTAATTCTAGTGAAGTGAGTTGTTGTGTATGTTCCTAAGTTGTTCAGTAATGTTTCTAGATCATGCTCTATTAGTTTGGTATGTCCACATTGATCGACATGTTCATGATTGAAGATTTTTCCTTGTGTGCTTGAGGTTTTCATGTTCTTGGCTGACATGATGGTGGTAGCATTTTGTGGATCCTTATGGATTAATATTTTATTGTTTGGCATATTCGAGGATATTTTTTTAGGTCCTCACTATGTTGTGACCGACTTAGGTTTGCGCGCATTAATATTTGTTCATGTATTGAGGCTAATAAATGCAATTTATTGTTTATTTGTGGTCGATAGAGTTGTTGATTTAAATCCGTGTAGTGGATATATAAGAGCGATTGTTTATTCATTTTGAAGTATGCTCAGAGTATGTTTGATGAATGTGTGTGAAGTATATGTGTGAACAAGGATTGGATCATTCGAGTGCAGAGAAGAGTGTGAAGGAGATTGAGTGAAGTGTGAAGAAGTGTTTTTGTGCCTAACCAAAACTATAATCAAGCTTTTGTAGAAGCTAATTTCTCAGTTCACCCTCACCAGATGGATTTAATCTAATTATATTATGTAAGGTAGTGATCCTTCCCTTTGATCAGTTAGCTTTAGGTAGTGTTCTTGAATGCATGTGTGTTCCCTATTCATTTATTTCATTATACTTCTAATAGGGTATAATCTTGTGGACTAACATCCATCGTGGTTTTTCCCCTAATAGGGTTTTCGTGTATAAAAATCTTGGTGTTCACGTGTCTCTAATGTGTTTTTGGTTCATTTTTTCACTGTTAATTATCAGATATGAGATTATAAGTTTTTTAAAGTTGAATAAGGTTAATTTATGTAACAACTGATTAACCCCCCCTCTCAGTTATATATCCTTGTTTTGCCAACAAAACCATCATGCATTTGAAAATAGTTATTAAGTCTAATTCCTATGAACAACATTTAAATATACATTAAACAAATGAATGTTAATCTATATTGAAGCATAATGAACTATCTTAAAAACACAATGACCTAATCTATAAAGTATGAGTAAATGCAGTTACTAACAGTGATTAACCAAAAATTCAAGATTCTTAACTTTTCCCTTGATACAAGATGAACAAAAATTAACTGAATAAAAAGAACACAACACAAGGTCACCTCCTTTGGTTGAGTGGGCCCTTCTCTTCCTCTTGTGGGACCTTTAACATTGAGATTCGAATTAACTCCTTATTTGAATTCAAATTGGCCCAAGTAGGTAAATTGAACAAAAGTGCGTAGTATGGTCATTACAATATCAAGAGAAAATTTAACTAACTCCAAGCTAACTCTAAGGATGGATAGTTATAAGAATATCCCTTATTTGAATTCAAAATCATGGCACTACCTTCCAAGATACAATGCGGAAAACTAAAACTAAAACAAAATTGAAAATATCAGAGAGAATTCCACCACATAATAGCTGGAACAAGAAGTTTCCAAACCGACAAGAGAAGTCGATTCAAAATTATGACGAATCAATATCCAGCTGGAGCAATTAGGAGTGTGATTGATTGTACTTTGTTAAACAAAGAGTTTAAAAAATCCACCTAAATAGAATCCTCAGAAATAGGATTCTAATGTGACAAAAAAGATTTCAAATTTAATAGTTATTCCTTCATTAACATCATGAAAAGTGACACATTCAATGCAAAATATTATTTCTAATATTTTCCTTAATTATTTAAATATAAGGTAAAATGAGCGAACATATAAGTATATATTCTACCGCTAGCATTGTTAATTAATAGTATAATATATTATTTGTGAACATTAAATGATCATTTAAAGTATCATTTTGAACACTCATTAGATAAGTGATCTCTCAAGGCCTAGGATGGTGACAAGTGTCACCATGTGGGGTCTTGAGAGGGAGATTGGTACTTGAAAGGTACTTTGGGAGATGGGAAAGATCTTTGTCATAATGAAATTCCTTGTCCAACATTCCTAAGGTATGGGGTGGAAAGAAATAAAGGAATTTTTATTTCCTTAATTATAATTTGGAGAAAAGACCCGTGTGGGGTTGATTTTCCAAAAGGGGAAAGCCTTTAAGGATTAGAGGACAAAGTGTATGTGAAATAAATAGAAAGGGGATTAGCCTTTCCTTAATTAGGGGGTTAATAATGTGCAAGTGATCAAGGGATGGGTTAGGTGAGAATTAGGAGTAATGATGAATGATTAGGATGCAAGTGGGAAAAGTTGGAGGATGTGACACTTGTTAATCAATGATGATTAAGTGTGTACATCATTGGGGGTGGATTAGGATTAGGATTATAGGATAATATAAAATGATTGCGGATGTGACATGTAGGGAGAGAAAATGGGAGAATTGAACATTTTATTTAACTCTTAGGAGGAAATGAGGTAATTAAATAAAATAAATAAAGGAATTTATTTTATTTAAAGAAGAGGGGATAAAAGAATAAATTTCCTTAAAAAAAGTGGTGTTTTCTCATGACCGCTCCCTTCCTCCATTCACCCTCCGCTTACTAGATATGATCCTTGCAATAAATGGATTTCTCAGGCTTACTACCCTTCTGGAGTGTGGTTGTGCATAGACGATCAAGTGGTGGAGGTGCAATTTTGGCCTATCCTGGGGGTTGTGGATGAACGAGGGAAGGGTTTGATACCCTCCATCAATTTTGTGGCAATTTTCAAGCGTGTCCAACATCTAGAAAAAAAATCAAATATGTTGTGCATTTTGGAGTCCAATTAGATGTAAAGGGTGCAGGAATTCTATAATATCATAGAATATCTCCATTAATGGCAATGTTGCTAGGATGGGAGCCCCATCTCAGGATTTCCCCTCTTTTTTTTTTGATGTTTCAAACCCTAATGATGGCATTCTCGCCTAACAGAGCTCACATTTTCCATTCCACTCTTCCTCAATGAATCTTGAATTCTTCTTGGAAATTTTGGCTCTTGATTGAGAGGATTTTCTAGTGGATCACCCTTTGATCCTCCATTTTTATAAATACATGGTTGAAGTTATGTGACTTTCATTCATGGGTTATAGAAAAATGGAAAGTATATGTTAGGGGAAATAAGTATTTACCCCTATGCTAAGGGGTTTTCAGTTTAGAGTTTGATTCTCAAGAAGATAAGGAGTTGGTATTGGAAAATGGTCCTTGGATCTTCTAAGGTGATTTTTTATGCATAAAACCTTGGTTTCCTAAATTTTACCCATGCACAAAAAATTTCACCACTACATTTTTGTGGGTAAGGCTTCCATATCTTCCTATTCAATTTTGGGAACTAGAATATCTAAGGGCTATTGGAAAAAATGTAGGAAGGTATCATTGCTCATCCAAGGAAACTATCAACTATCAAAATTGTATGTGTGCTCAAATCTATGTTGAAATGGATTTTTCCAATGGACTTCCTACCAAGATACTTTTGAAGATGGGAAACATATGTAGGATCCAAGGCATCATTGCTCATCCAAGGAAAATATTATCTATCTCAACACTATGCCATTCCACCCAATAACCTCAAGGAATTTGAACACCTTCCCACCTCTTTGAAGGACAATATGTCTTGCTTTCCTCCCTCTCTTGGGGTACAACCTCTGGTCTTGCCTAGTATCTACTTAGAGAATTCAAAGGATGCAATTACTACAAATTTCAAGTAATTTTCCATGGGAAGTGAAACCTCTAGGATTTTAGATCACTCTACAACATCTCCAGTCTCACCAAAGTTTAATGGTCATAATTCTAGGGGTGAAGTTCAGTTTGGTCGATTAAAATCAGGAGATTTGGAGGGGAAGAACCCCTCAGTAGAAAATTTTTGGGTTCTTCTCATTGTGAGAATAAATGGAAAAATATTGAGAGGAGGAAATCCACTTCAAGAAAACACCATATGTTTCTTAGGTCAAGCACAAAAGGGGAAAATTATGGTTAGATTGGAAATTCCATAGAAGGGACTTCTTGAAAACACAACAAGATAACTTTGTTGAATTCTAGCATGTTTTAGTGTGAATTGTTGATAGCCCATTTTTTGTATTGTCATCTCTATTTCATCCCTCGTGGTTAGCAAATGCATTGATGTACTTGATTTATTATTAATATAAAAAAACATGTCTTATGTAGCAAAAAAAAAAAAAAGAGAGGGGATAAAAGGTAAGGTAAGTAATTAATCAATTAATTACCTTAAGACCTTAGAAGACTTAGGAGAAAATTGATAACATTAATTAAATAATAAAAATAATAATTAATTAATTTTTGATAGAAGAGGTTTAGATGGAACAATAGGATAAAATTTACCAAATGCAATTGGTCAATTTTAAGTATCTACATTTTTTCCCTCTTCGAAATACATTAAAATAACAATTTTTTAAAGAAGATAAAATTATAGTTGACTTGATGAAGAGACTAGATGAAAACATGCCCTATCATGGAGGAAATGAAAGAATTAGAGGGAAAGGTGATGTAGAGGTGATGCCACCTTGAAAGGGTGGATAGGAAAAAGAGGCCCGACAACCTCTTGAAAGATAGAAAAGAGAGACAATATAGGGTTCAAGGAGAAAAATGATGAACAATGGTGAGATAATGACATAAAATTAGCTAGGCGGTGGAAATGGGAGCGAAAAAGGGTGATTAGGGTGACTGGTGTTTACTATAAATAGTAATTAGGGGTTAATTATGATTCATTTTAACCCTAATTAGCTAAGTGACCTAGCAAAGAAAAGTGAATAAAATTACGTGTGGACGAGCGATCACACATCGAGAAAATTGGTAGCATGGTCGTGATGAGAAAAGAGAGGCGGTCAGGTATGTGAACCAATTTTTTCTTTTCCATTCACTTTTAGATAATTTTTTACAAGTCAAATTCATACCCAAAATTGATCTACCCCACATAATAGGGTGAATCTACCCATGAAGTGTAAATAGGAAAATATACCTTAGCTTGGACAAATACATGCAAACTAGGGTGAATCTATCAAAGGGTAGATGTGCAAAAAAATTTGGATCTTCGAGAGATAGTTGGATGCATGTGGGGATAGGTGGATCTATCAAAGGGAAAATCCATAGAAAAGGGGTGAATGTGCTCTAAACAAGATGATTCACTAGAGGATGGGAAAATCTATCTAAGGGGTGGATCCATGGAAGAAAGTTGGATGTGAAGAATGAGAAGATTTTCTAAATAGGAAGATCTAAGGAGAAGGGGTGAATGCACCAAAAATAGGTAGATTTGTTGAAGGGAAAATCTACGAGGTGATAAATGGATTTATCAATTGGTGGATCTGCTAGAGGATAGGAAGATTCACGAAAGGGTGGATCTTCTAGAGGATAGGTGTTGATGAGAATTTTTACACACTTTCTCAACATAGGTGATGCATAGGTGCATCACCTCTCTTGAAAGAAAATATCTAGTAAGTTGCTGGAAATAACCCCAAGGTCTCTCGAGTGTTAGGTCATGAATTGCATAGGCTACCTCAATTGATGTTTGTTGTGATTTTGTTGATAATCATAGGGAAGACTTACATGAGTTAATCTAGAGAGGAATCAGATCTGCAAATGGAGTTTTTGAGGTGGGGAAGTTATTGTATGTTTTTTGTAGGTTCAAACAACAATTTCAAACTCCATTTCTGATTTGATATTTGGCTTTACAATGTGCAATGAACCTTAGCATAGGTCACCTCTTAAGAAAAGGAAAAAAGGGTAGGGAAGAGAGAGGGTTCCTAGACCTGCAACTACCAATGAATAGTGATCATGGAGGTCTCTACTATGGACAACTTCCTTAGAACAAAATTCCACTTAACCAGAAATCTCACAGTCTCATGATATCTATGCTATCTTCTAAGGATTACAGATATTTTACCATTCATTCACCATACATATGCATGAACAAAGATAAATATTTAAAAGAAGCTTCAAATCAAGGTCTAGATTAACTTTACATGACCATCTACCAACAACAAATAGCCAAAAGTATGGACAAGGAGGGCTCTACACAACATAAATCTTCATAACCAAGAAACAACATCACTAAATTTACCAAAGCTAACTGAAACAACAAACAGAATTCAACTAAATCATCCAATTATGAGAGAAGAATCATGAAACATGAGAAGAAATCCAGAAATGCACCAAAATCAATGTATTTCTATTACAATTTCTACATCATGTCTTTACAACAACTCAACTCTCCTTGAAAATGAGAGGAGACCCCCTATTTATTGTGTCCCAAAAGTAGAACAGTGTCCAAGATTGATTTACATTTATGTGGCCATAATTCACTATAAACTAGGGTTCTACCTACCCCCAATATATTACATTTTTAAAATACATTTTCTCCATATCCTTGTTTTGTCTTCTAGTGGTAACACTATAGCATTTTCATCCTTTTTCTAATTGCTCTTTGTTGTAGATATTCCTTTAGAAATTCTTCATCAATAACAGGGTTGCCCTCTTACTTCTTCGAAGCCGCATACTCGATGAATTTCAAGATCACCGGTTTGAGCTTGTCGACCTCAATGATTTCAGATCTCAGGACTTGGTAGCTCCACCTTTCTGAAGATAGGAATGTGGAAGGTTTTTGTTATTCTTGATGGTGACATGTCGGCCAAGATGTTTCCATCCCTATCGACAATAGTCCTTGTTTTTGGCTGATATGCCTCTCTGTAGGCCATTACTAGCTCCTGGGAAATCAAGGGGGGAGGGAAAATCATAGCCTTGGCTATTCCACTTCTCTTGATGAGTCTTGCATCATCTATTTTGGGGCTTATTCTAACCCTTTGTATGAACTCATCAATATCGACATGCCCAATATTTGTGTCAATGATGTCCTTCCACTTGGTTGTGACCTTGGAGTGTCACAACATTCCTTGGAATTAGTACTTCATTTGGTCTTTATCCTCCTTGCCTTGAGGAGCCTTGATAGTTCTCTTTCCTTTTCCTTTGGCTACTCTGAGGTTTATGCACCCGATTCCATAAATCCTGCACATAGAGGACGAAGTTAAGTACAATCTTAGTATGATGACATAAATAGTTAGCCAAATCCTTGCAAAACAAGGTTAGATCGAATAATATATCATTCAAATGTCTTAATCTGAATCTATCACTGAAGGTTCACTGGAAGGAAAATGAATGACCCAGGCCCCAGAGGCCAGACTCCCCCTATCAGAATGTTGTTCTGAAGGGCAAATAGAGCAGGAAGACCCATATGACTTCTCCTAACCTTGGATTTGGATAATGAAGGGTCCATGGGGAAGGTGATCACATTTTAGCATGTGGGTCATCATTCATTTTCAGATTGCAGGTCATTTCGGTCACCATTAATGCATCCAGGGTCAAACTAAGGGAAGGCTGTCATGTGTTAGTTGTTTGAAACAACATCGGAGAAATGACATTCCGAAGGAGGAGTTCCAGAGTCCAGAACCTGGAAAGCCGAAGGCTAAAAATCATGCCTTAAGAATTTTGGTCATTCGGGGGACCGGGCCGTGAGGGTCGAGAGGCTAATGCATGATAGCCATAAGAAACAGAGAAATGGGGATGAAATTCTGGGACCCGCCACTCGACAGTCCGGACCCGAGAAGAGATTTCACCCCACGACTTCATCTACTAAATTTTTTTTGGAGATTGGGATGCTGGGGTCCGAAGGTCGAAAGGATGGTTTGAGATTGCCACTTGGGACAGTCGAGATAGGATGGAGGTTCGAAGGCGGAAGCCCGGTGGGTGGGGTCTGACAGAGGCAAGGATGAAGATTTTTTGTTTAAAAAAATTTGCGGCAGAGCACTTAGGACCCGGCAGCCGGAAGGCGGTTACTTGATGGGTGAAATGCAAGAGGAGAACAACAGTGGTGACCCACAGATGGAAGTCTATGGGTGGAAGCCCGGTGGCTGCTTGGAGGTGGAGGCTTCATCGAAGGTCTCATGGAAAATGATAAGTTGGGGTTTGAGATCCAGATTGGCGAGGCGAGAACATCGTTTGAAACAACAAAGGGGAAGCAAAAATCTGAAGGCGGAGCCTCAGATGCAAGAACCCATGGGACGCTTCGCCATTTGAGGTAATTTCACTATCTAAAGTTGTAATGATAGCTAAAGGTCTCGGGCCCGAAGGGTGCGGTTGCTCAGTTCAAAGAACAACGACAAGAAGAATAGGTTCTGATTTTGATTTTCGAAGATTGGGAGGGATGTCTTGGAGATTTTAGCATGTGGGTTTTGTGGCAAGGGGTTCGCTCTATGAAATTCACACAAGTTCTTCCCTTCCCGTCCATCATTCAAACATTGAATAATGAAAATATGAAGTAGGTTGTCGAATGAAAAACATACCTCATAGACCCGAAGAATGACATTTTTGGGTCGTCGAAGAGTATCGAAGGGATGGCCCGGGTGCGAAAGGGGCAATGGCGCTGCACTTCTCTAGAATTCTTGACATGTGAAAATGACATGTAAGACCCAATATTTATACCCCTAATTCCAATTAATGTCCCTAATAAATGTAGGTACGATGGTCGATGAGGTTGGTGGATTCAAATTAAGGAAGGAAATGGGAAGTTCGGAGCCCGAGATACGAAGTGATGTGATGGAAATGCGGTCCAAAAACTCATCAAGTAGGAATCCAATAGATGAGCTGGCACCAGGGTCCAGAGGGCGGAAGGACGTTGGCCGATGGCATCCAAAATGACAAAGATTAGAAGGAAACCTGGGTAGGTAAACCTAGAGGGTTAGGCCCGGGGTGGTGCGATGGAATGCCAATTTACACACAAGTCACCAAACAGAAATCATGAAGCCGGGGTCCAAGAGACAGGGAGGCATATAACGAAAGCCATCTGAAAAGCCAAAAAAAACAAGGAAACTCGAGAGGGGAATCCCAATGGTCTAGGTTCGAGAAGCTCCATGGATGCCAGCAAAAGGTTTGTTATGGAAGCCCTAGGACTTCAAAAAAATTTGAGGGGCACTACATGGTCAACCTAAGATGGGACTTGAGAGGAACATTGATCATCAAGGACACCAAAATGGGGCATGCAAAATGAGGTGGCCACAAAATGACCCAGTAGGGCAAAAGACAAAGGGCCCCCATTTCGAACGGGGCGTGTGTGTTATAGGCACAACAAATGGAATTCTTGACATGTGAAAATGACATGTAGGACCCAATTTTTATACCCCTAATCATAATTAATTTCCTTAGTAAATGTAGGTATGACGGTCGGTGAGGTTGGTGGATTTGAATTAAGGACGATGGCAAAAATTTTGGAGCCTGAGATCCGGAGTGAGGTGAGGGAAATGTGGTCCAAAAACTCACCAAGTAGGAATCTGATGGCTGAGCAGGCGCTGGGGTCTAAAGGGTGGAAGGACATTGGTTGACGGCCATCCAAAATGATAAAGATTAGAAGGAAACCTAGAGGGTCAGGCCCAGGGGGTGCGACAGAATGCCAGTTTACACAAAAGTCACCAGATAGAAATCCCAAAGCTGGGGTCTAGGAGTCAGGGAAGCATAGAGTGAAATCCATCCAGAAAGGAAATATAGACAAGGAAACCTAAGAGGGGAATGCCGATGGTCTAGGCTCGAGAATCTCCATGAACTCCAACAAAAGGTTTGTTAAGGAAGCCCCAAGACTTTAATAAATTTCGAGGGGCACTAGATGGTCAACCTAAGATGGGAATTGAGAGGAACATTGACCATCAAGGACACCAAAATGGGGCACACAAAATGAGGTGGCCACAAAATGAAGGCGACCACAAAATGACTCGATAGGGAAAAAGATAGAGGGCCCCTATTATGAATGGGGTGTGTGCTATAGGCACATCAATAGGTAGATTCACTAAGGGGCAAATCTTCTAGAGGATAGGTGGATGTGCCAAAAGGGGTAGATCTTCTAAGAGAGACATTAGAAATAAGACAAGATAGACAAGACCAAAATAATGACATTCAAATTGGATGGATGCAAGCCATAAAAAAATTGTGGACTTGAGAGAGTTGATAAAGGGTTTTGTAGCTAGTATTAGATTTTGTGGATGAGGATTGAGCATGCCTGAATACATGTGGGTTAGCTTATGTAGCGAGGATGCTATTCATCTAGGTGTACAAGCTACTTTTGATTGCATTGGTAGATTTATGGAGCTCTAAGAGGAGAACATTCTATCTCCCCATAGGGGAGATGACCATGACCCTAGAGGAGGTATGGAGGATTTTATGTTTGCTGATCTAGGGATTGTGAGTACTATCATCAAGCATGGACATGGTACCTGATCTATTAGAGAGGCTATTTGGAAGGTCCGACTTTCCCGTATGAGAGAGGGCATTAGATGTGGATAGATGTAGAGAGCTAGTGCTAGATATGTCACTATATCTATGTAGGTTGATTAGTGGAGTGCTCCTACCTGACAGGAGCAAATGATTCTTTAGCTTAACTTTAGGGAAAATGGTGGTGGGGATAGTGGAGCAACAAATGTGGTATGCATGGGGTCCATGTCTATTGGTGAGACTATACATAGATATGCATATTGTTTTCTACTGAGGATGACAAAGCCTTGGTCACATCATGTTGCTACAAATTTGAGTGTGAGAGAACATCAATGTTGCCAAGCCAATGGGATATAGGACAAATAGGGTAGTAGGTGAGCCTATGGTATTCAACTAGAGGCTCGAGCTACAATATTGAGAGGTACATAGCATGACATGCTGAAGGAGGTTGATGGATGATTTTTTTGAGGGGGATATCATCTTGATGCCATATTAAGAGTTGGATGGTTGGGAGGAGGATGAGGATTTGACCAGGTACATGTTCAATACCTACTACATTATTGGGAGGTACTCCTTGATTGAGAGGTACACGACAAATTGAGTGACACAATAGCTCATGGTGGTCTAGGAAATCTTAGAGGGTCTAGAGAGGTTTTCTTAGCTATCACAGGAGAAAGGAGAGTGGGGCTCAGATAGCTCGTAGGGTAGCAACACATTCTTGGTAAAATTTAGAGGAGGTGACTTGGGATATGTAGGGGGTTTCGATGACCTTGAGGTGACACAAAGATATGCAAACTGGTGGGAGAGACACATGCCATAGCCCATGATGCTGATGAGGGGGGTAAAATAAATGTGGAGGATAAAGGAAGCTATAGGTAGGCTCAAAGGGTGAGGAAGAGGAGGGTTATTAGCCATACTGAGTGATAGGAGGGTGAGGAGGAGGAGGGTTATCATCCATACTGAGCGACAAGAGGGTGAGGACATTTTAGAGGAGATAGTAAAGGTGTCAAAATTGAGTGGGGATGGAGAGATGGGAGAGGGAGAGGAGGTGGAGGTAGAGTAGATGGAGGTGGATGATGAGGAGATGAGGTCATCAACCATGCCAGAATTGGAGGATGTGACACTACTATGGAGGGATGGAGGAGAGGAGGGCGAGCATGGAGATGAATACCTAGAGAGAATATTGGCCACAATGAAGAGTAGAGTGTCAGATCTATAAACAAAACTATAGTAGGCCCATAATGAATTGACTATTAGGACGATAGAGAGGGAAAACCTCTAGGAGGAGATGGTTGGGCTACATACATGAGTTGATAGCCTCTAGGGTGAGATATAGATAGTGACATCAAATAGGAAAAACCTTAGGTTAGCCTGAGATGCTTGGGAGTTGGATAGGGCACGACTATAGGGAGACAAGGACCACTATAGGATGGAGCAAGATACAACCAGGGCCTAGGGATGAGGAGGGGGGATAGAAAATATGTCACTAGAACTAGTATGTGTGGATAGGGAGGCTCATTACTATAGTTATTTGTATTTGGGGGTAGTCATGGAGGTAGGGAGGAGACTAGGCTTCTCAAAGGAGAAGAGCTTGAGATCAAGTGGATCCTAATTAGTATGGTTGGGATTAGGGAGAAGAAAGTTGATGTGACCCACTTGGAGAGGTGGAGAAGGAGGACTGAAAAACATTAGGGGGCATGGCACCACCCCCACACACTCAAATGTAGGAAATAGTGGGTAGCTAGGATAAAATTTAGGTTGTAGTTTTGGAGATGATACACAAGTTTTGGGATGATGGTCGATGAACCCTTATATACAAATGGTGACATTGATTTTGGTAAAGATATTTATCCTAGATGCATATATATGATGTATTATATTATTATTTATGGACATTGATTATAATATTTCCATTTATTGATATTCATGTGATGTGACATTGAGTTATTTAGATATATGGCTATGAATGTATGTTATGGGTGTATGGTACTTGTTATGTTTATGATTCAATTTATATGTATGAGGATATATTTTTGATGTATGTGATGACATGATTTGGATTATGATACTAACGAGTGGTGATGCGGGATGCAACTATTTGTATACTATGTGGATATGATGTAGAATAACATGTGTGATGTAGGATGGACATGCATGTATGTTTATGAGTTCTAATGTTATATGCAATGATGATACATAAATTTGATGTATGCATGGACATAAATGATAAATGTGTAATGTATGAAAATGGAGTGATATATAATGCAACTAAATATAATAGATGTATACAATTATATAATGACACTACATGATGGATTTAAATGAGTAACACAATGCAATATAAATGAATATAAAACCACTACATGAAATATAAATGGCAATGAAGATGATACAAGACACTTAGACTAAGAAATTCTAAAGAATGTAATGCAATCTAAATGACCATGAAAATAAGAAAATATGATTAGAATAAAAAATGCTAAAAAACTTGATGCAATATAAATGATAATGAAAATGAGAAAATATGTGTAATACCCTAAGATAACAAGCTCAAAATAAAACCTGATGAAATAATTTTTTTTTGAAACAACTGATAATGTAATAAATACATGTTACACTTGCACAATAATGTGTGCAAATAAGTGTCACAATGATAAAATACTAGAGACAAAAGGAACTTCACAATTTCATAAGAAAGGTGAGAACAATGGAATACTAACCACTCATGGGATACATCCACCATGAAGGACAACTGGAAGAGAGAGGTACTAAACCATGATTGTGTAGTCTTGCAACACCACTCTAGGATAGGATGAGGGATTTATCAGCTTAAAATAAAAATATAAACACACTAAGCCACTCAAAACACAAATACAAACCTTCACAATGGGTTTCCTAACCAAGAAGCACAACTCACCACAAACTAGAATGATAACAAGTCACTTCCAAACAACCTCACACTTCCAGAGATATCTTATCACAAAGAAACATCAACCATGGGAGTAAAATACTCCACAAAACCCCATGAACTATGAGTATTTTTATGACACTTACAAGATTACTACAGATTGTTATAACCTTCACAAGACTTCATAAGACTAGTAGAACAATCTCTCCAACTCTAGGTTTGACAATCAGGTCATTTTGGAAGGTTGCATAAAAAAAAAATACAAGAGGTGAAATAAGTAATACATGATGATACTTGAGAACTTGAAAAAACATCAATATACCCCTTGAACCATGAGCACCAACTTTTTTTTACATGATTTTTCTGTACAAGGTCTCAAAATAGAGGAGAAAAATGAAGTCATAAAATATGAAAATTTGACTAGGTTTTCGAGGGTTTCGACGACTAAAATGACTAGAACAAGAAATATAAAAGGCATAAAATTATTTTACAAGGGAATAGGGCTTAGGAAAACTCTATTTATTAGTGGTTAAGATGGTTTACATTCTAGTTTTTTTATGGGAATGAGGCCTCCCAAGCACAAGGCCAAGCCACCCCAACACACTTAGGCAAACATTGCAGTTTTTGGGCCTACCAGAACTAGGCCACCCCGATATGATACCAAGCCACCCAAATATGATACCATACCACCCTAGTATGATAGTAGGCTGCTCTAATAATGAAAAGGCCACCCAAATAGTGGTAGAAACATTTTGAGTGACCTCGGAGACTCATTAGTAGACTAGATTGCCCAAATACTACATAAGGTCACCCAACTATGAAAAGGAATCTAAATTCATTTTAAACACCAATTTAAATGTTCTTAAGTTAATTTTATCCTGTTGTCATTATAATATGGAAAATAATAATGAAATCATGATTTGTACCTACACCGAGACATACAAATAATTGAAATACTCTTTTCTTTTACAAATTTACATCCACCTCTCAAGAGAGGTTCCAAATCAATATATTACAACATAAATTAATGAAAAAAGTCTATCAATATGAATTAAAATTGAATTTACATGATTTCATGTCATTCCTCGATTCACAAACCTTAAGTCCCCAATGGTGCTTACCACACCACCCGACCTCATGGAATCAAAAGGATCCACTCCCACCATGCTAAGAGATAGTCACATGGACCACAAGCACAACACTCACACCAAAAAGATAGGGAAAAGTATTATGCACACCATACACAATGAATACTCTATAAAAACATCATATAAATATTCGCTTAAGCATAATAAGAATCAAATATAGATCGGATCAAAATAAGATCTCATTGGGAAAATCCACCAATGTCACACCACAAATCTACATTGGGCCAATTAACCAATACCATACAAGAATCCATCCTTGGAAAAAATCACCAAGGGTATAACACATGGTATGACTCCTTGGAAGGGTATCACAAGGATTTTCATTGGTCCAACTCACCAATGGTGGATCACACACATATAAGACACTAGGGTAAGATACTATAGAGCTAATTAGGGAGTGTCATCATAGTTCTCAAAGGTATATCACCCACAGAATATAGTACTCATCTCATATGGTTGAGGATACCTTTTTGATCATGATGTTAGTCACACACCAACAGTGCAGATAAATCCTCACAGACAGACTGTGGGAACCTATCTTTACTTGAAAGATTGAACTGGGAAAACCTAAATCTGAGGCTAACTTAACTTAATCCCAAGGCTCATTTATGTCAGGTCTTGACCACACTAGGTTTGCTTCAAGGTTTTGTGTGATAATAATATTAATCACAAGGGGTAAACTATTTTTCCAGTTCTCAAAGGAATCATAGAGATGGATAGAAAAAAATCTTGGTCCGTTCATTTAACTTCATGAAATCAACAAATTTGTAATTAAATTCAAGAACTTTAAATAATTTTCTTTCACTTAAGTATATTTAATTTTAAGAATTCAGGAATCAAGGAATCAAAATATTTGCAATAAAATTTCCATTCATTTATCTATTTTTTAAACATTTTTTGAAATTTAAGCATCTATTCTAAAATAAAGCATCAAAAGTACATAAAAAGTAAAGTTTCTCCCAGGTATTATCCATGCATGCCTCAAGAATTAACCAAACCAAAGAGAACCATTCCATACATCACCAGATTGCTTCGCAATTAAGCATAGAATGATGCAATATTTTAAAGAGAGGGGGATTATTTGAACCCCAGGTATGCATCCTTAAATGACACAACACATAGTCTTGTCCAACCAGAACAAACAATTAGCTATGTAAGATTTCATATCAAGAAATATCTTTTAAATTGGCTCTGATATTGATTAGCTTCTATGTGCATACAAGTTTTTAATCTGGAATGGAACAAAAAATAGGAAAAAGAAGAAAAATGAAAGAAGTTTTGGTTCTTCGAAATCCACAAGTTTTGAACTTAAAAATAAAAGTAAATCAAAAAATGACCTTTTATAGGAACACAACCCAAAATTCTGAACTTAAGTCTATCAAAGAGAATCATAAACAACAAATCAAAAAGTAGCACATGTCAAATGCTAGTTGTCATCAAAATATTCTAGACAAAGTCAAAGCTTTGACTTCTTCATCAACATTAGTCTTCAACTCCAAGCTTTGGTACACAAATTATCTGCATAAAACATAACTATTGGTATTCTTCAAATTCCAGAACAAGACATCTCCACCTAGATCGAGAACAACCTGCAAAACTCATTTTGACAATGTATCCTTGTGCTAACCTTTGCTATCTGATATTCGGTTATTCATCTTCATGTATTAGACTCTGAATCTAAAGACTCTTCTTCACACTTATTTTATTGATACTCCCAAAAGGCAACCAATACTTGATGCATATGCTCTTTTGAAATTCCTTGAATTATCTTCCAACTATATTTGAGCTTGGTATAATCTTCTAATATTTGGAGGATATTTGCGTTCCTCTGCATCTTTTTTGTCTCATATTTGACCATGGCATTCCTGCATTGTATAATTTCATCAATCCTGATGTAGCACATGAACAAGATCCTTATTTACTCTTTCAAGCCACTCCTTGAAATATTTTACTTCTTTACCATCCTTCCCTAGGGTTTGGGGATCACAACTCTATCGTGCTAGCATTTCAATAAAACCTTGATCTCGGTCAATCAACTTGTTGCATCTTTTAGCAACTTTATCATATCCTTCCATACATTGTACTAAGGTTTCACCTTCCCAATTGACTCGTTTCTACCGTTTTTTAAACATCAAAACCTATTGTTTCATGGTTATCTTCTTGCTTACCAATTCTTGGACATGTGTATGAATAAGAGCCTTTAAGTTTTTCCTTTCAACATTATTATGTTCTTGGAAAAATCTGCATTCTCCTTCTAGTCTCTTAGAATTTTTACACCAACAGTATGCCCCTGTATGCTTCCCAATTGCATCTATGATTCATTATTCTCCTTGCCTCACCAAGTACTCCATCCACTCTTCAAAGAAACTCATTTTATGGTGAAGTGTTGTAATAACATCTACCTGCTCCTTAGACATAAGTGTTGCAAGTATGAATGAGTATGGTGGTGTTGTCATTAATGTTGTCATTGATGTCAACATAGTTCAGGTTGTTGTAGAAAGATTTATTTAAGTGATTGTAGGTGGTACATGTATAGTTGAGATAATTTTGAGATGTTGAGAGTACATGGAGCTATGGTGTTGTAGGTGTGTTGATATGATGAATCATCAAGTGCTTTTAAGAAAATTAATAAACAATGAAGACAAAGTTGTGTGTGTGTTCTGAATGTGCTCTGCATTTCTTCTGTGTTGATCCTATGCTTATGTAGATATGTAGTGCTGTTTATGGGAATCTATGGTTGATATATCCTAATTTATAGCTTTAGGTTTGATGAAGAGTGAAAGTGGTGTTCACCAGTTTGTGAACTGGTCTGACAGAGTTGTTTTTCTATGGGTTAGGAGAAATGCTTTTGCTTTGCAGTCCTCTAATGGTTTATCTCAGATATTGAAAATCTAGAAGAAGGTTAATAGTAGTGTTATTTGTGTTCTGATAGAAGTGTTCATGGTTTGGTGCTTTGAAAGGCTTGTTCCAGAGCTACTCTATGTGTCTACACAGTCTAGTTGGACTGATGGAAAGAGTTCTATGTATGTAATTTTTTGCAATTGTTGTAGATGAATTTGAAGACTTCTAAGAGGTGTTCCAATGTTTGGTAAATCATTTTCAGTGGTCCACATGTTATCATCTTGTTATGAATGCAAGTTCTTCAATGTTAATTGGTGTTTTTATTAGGTTTGGCCGACCTGGTCTCTACACATTACATGCAAGATAAGTATCAATTAAGGAAGTGTGTGATTGATCCAAGATGTTTTTTTGGGTCTTGGTTAAGTATGTATTTGGTCCACTCTCATTCGTATCCACCATGGGAATGTTGAGTCACTGACCTAGCTTGAATTTCTAAAATGAAGAATGTGTAGCCAACCTTGGAGAAATTTTCTAAGGTTGAATATGGTATAAATACAATTTAAGATGTGAATTGATATAGAACTAGAGTGAAAAGTGAAAAAGAAGTGTGAGAAGCAGAGTGTTCAAAAGTGTGACTTAAGGAAATAGTACTTCAATGTTAGACTCCTAAAAGCAGTGATTCGATGGTGTCTGTGATTCTTTGATTAAGGCTGTGAATGGGTGGAAATTTTTGTGGTGGATTTTCTATTATATTTCTTTGTCTATAGGAAGTGAGCCTTGTATTCAGACAATGAGTCCTTTCTAGGAAGTGAGCCCTCCATTAGTGAGCCTTTGTATCTAGTTTTGCATTACTATTATATTATGAGTTAATCCACACCATGGTTTTTCCCTTATTGGGTTTTCCATGTAAATCTGGTGTCTTTGGTATTATCTTTTTGTTATCTATATTTCATGTTTATACTTAATAACAAATTAAAGTGAATGTGGAATTGATTAAGATCATAAGTGAATGTAATTAGATACAACTAATTCACCCCCCTCTTGGTTTCCTTATGCAATTCAACAATTGGTATCAAAGCATTGATTCCTCAGAGAAGATCTTAACTTCTTGAGGTAGATCTGATGGCACAAAATTTGTCAATCCCTCTGTTTGATGAGCTGACTATAGTGGCTGGAAAGTTCGAGTGAGAGGTTACTTGATCTCTCTTGGTTTCAAGACCTAGAAAGTTGTTGAGATAAAATATGTTAAGCTAGAAAGTGGTCCTTCTTCTATAGATGATTTTTTTGCATAAGAGGAAAATGAAAAATCAAGGTATGCAATCTATAGTGCTTTATCTAAGACTAAGCAGAAAAAAGTTATTTCATTAGGCTCTGCTTATGAAGTATGAGAAAAATTGAAAGATATCTATGAAGGAAATGATAGATTCAAATTATCAAAGAAACTAACAACAAAGCATAAATATGAGAACTTGAAAATGGAAGAAGGTGAATACACTACAAGCTACTTTCAGAGGGTTGATCTTGCAGAAAATGAAGTCAAAAATCAAGGTGGTACTCTGAAAAATGAAGATGTGATAGAGAATATTTTGATGAAACTACCAAAGAGTTATAGTGACAAGGTTTCAGCTATTGAGGAATTATATGATCCAAATAAATTCACTAAAGAGAAGCTATTTGGTACCTTGACTTCATTTGAGATGAGGAAGTTTGGAAAAGAAAAGGAGAAAATAGAAATAGCCTTCAAAGCCTCTAAGACAAAAGATGATCTAGATAGTGATGGTTCAGAAGAGCTGAAATAAAACTTTACAAGGATTTTGAAGAAAGGTACCAGTAAGTACAAAGGTATGCTACCTTTTAAAGGTTTCAGTTGTGGAAATATTGGTCACTATGCTTCAATATGTCCAAATAGAGTTCTACACAAAAAGAACAAAGATAATAAAGAAAAAAATGATAGAAAGTTCAAGAAATTGTACTATGTTAGAGAAGATGCTATAATTTCTAATGATGAGTCTGATTTTGAGGATGATAAAGATGAATGTCTATTTCTAGCCTTGGAGAATAAATCTATGTCTACTAACCATGTAAAATGTGCAAGGGAATGTGGTCTGAAAAACAAAAAGGATGATATGTAAGGTACTCTGGTTATTGCCTTTCATGCTAGACAAGATGAAGACTATTGGGTAATTGATAGTGGATACTCAAATCATATGACCAGAGATGAAAGTAAGTTTACTATACTTGAAAAATATGATGGAGGATTAGTAATATTTGGAGATGATTCTGGTGCAAAGATTGTTGGAAAAGAAACAATTAGTTTTGATGGAAAACACAGGACTGATGATGCCTATTATGTTAAGGGCTTAAGGCATAATATTTTGAGTATTGGACAAATGTGTAGCAAAGGATTTAATATTGTGTTCAAATATAATACCTTTGAGATCATAAAATGGTTTGGAACTATGGTTGTTGCTGGAAGAAGAACACATGGAAACATCTATCAGCTTAAGAGTGGTGATGGTCAATGTTTTGTGTCTCAATTTAATGAAAGTTGGCTATGGCATCAGAGGATAGGACATGTAAACTTTGACAATATCATTGGGATTAGTTCAAGAGAAGTCGTCAGGGATCTTCCTAGAACAACAAAGCCTATCAATACTATTTGCATAAGTTGTCAATTGGGAAAACAAACAAGATGTAGTTTTAAAGGAAAAGAACAATCATCTATCAAAATGCTGGAATTGATTCATACAAACCTCTGTGGTCCTACAAGAATAGGAAGTCTTAATGGTGGAAGGTATTTTATGATTTTGATTGATGATTATTCTAGAATGGCATGGGTTACTTTTCTTAGGGAGAAATCTCAAGCTCTAGATAGATTGAAAGTGTTCAAGGAAAGGGTAGAGAGTAAAGTGAACCTAAGAATCAAGTGTTTAAGGTCTGATAGATGTGGAGAATTCACTTTTAGTGAGTTTAATACATTTTGTAAAGAGCATGGTATAAATAGACATTTTTCTTCTCCTAGAACTCCTCAACAAAATGGAGTTGTAGAAAGGAAGAAACAAACTATTAAAGAGGTTGTAAGAACTATGATGAAAGAGGAAAATGTACCTGATGTATACTAGAGAGAAGCAATTCAAAAAAAAAAAAATATATTCTTAACATAGTTCATATCAAAGGTAACAACACAAAGACCCCTTATGAACTATGGACTAGCAAGGTTCCTACTATTAAGTACTTTAAGGTATTTGGAAGCAGATTTTATATTAAAAGAGATGATGGAAACCTTAGAAATTTTGATGCAAGATGTGATGAAGGTATTTTCCTTGGATATTTGACTAACAACAAAGCATATAGATGCTACAATAAGATATTGAGGAAGATAGTTGAAAGTGCAAATGTAAAAGTTGATGAAGATGTGTACATACCAGTTGAAATAAGTGAAGTTGAACTTGATAAACCTATATGTAGAAAAGTACAAGAAGAGGATAAGGAAGAAGAACAAATTGAAGAAGAAGAGACTCCAAAACCTGCTCCTAAGACTACAAAATATGTACAGAAAAATCATCCAGAAGAACATATAATTGGAGACAAAGACAAAGGTGTAACAACAAGAAGCAAAGTGGTAGCAACTAATTTAAATTTGTGTTTACTTTCTAAGATAGAACCTAAAATAGTGTGTGAATAATGCAAAGATGAGAATTGGGTTAGAGAAATGAAAGAAGAGTTGCAGCAGATAGAGAAGAATCAGACATGGGAATTGGTTCCTAGACTTGTAAACAAGAATTTAATTGGTAAAAAATGGAAGTTTAGGAATAAGATGAATGAAGATGGTGAAGTAGTAAGAAAAAAAGCAAGGCTTGTATGCAAATTTTATTCACAGGTTGAAGGAATAGACTTTGAGGAAACATTTTCCCCAGTGGAAAGAATGGAGGCCATTCAGATGTTTTTGGAATTTTCTACTCACAAAGATTTCAAAGTATACTAGATAGATGTTAAATCTGCATTCTTGATTGTAGAATTGGAAGAATAAGTGTACATGGAACAATCAAAAGGATTTCATTTATCAAAATAAATCGGACATGGTCTATAAGTTGAAAAAGGCCCTATATGGACTTAAACAGGCTCCCAGAGCATGGTATGCAAGGTTGGATAGATATTTGACACAAAAAAGGTTCAGTAAGGGCTCTATAGATAGTAATCTATATTTCAAAGATGAAGGAAACAAATTGTTGATAGTGGTTGTGTATGTTGATGATATCATCTTTGGAGGAAATGAAGGTATGTGCAAGAAATTCGTAGATGAGATGCAAAAAGAGTTTGAGATGTCTATGATTGGTGAGTTGAACTTATTTCTTGGACTCCAAGTGAATCAAATTGATAAGGGAATATTCATTTCACAATCAAAGTATGTTAAATAATTGTTGAAGAAGTTTGGAATGGATGATTCCAAACCAGTATGTACCCCTATTGTGACTGGATGGAAACTAAGTAAGAATGATGATTTATCCTAAAATTGATCGGAGCATGTACAGATCTATGATTGGTGGGTTGTTATATTTTATTGCTACTACATTGGATATCATGCATGCAGTATGTTTGGTTGCCAGATTTCAAGTAGAACCTAAAGAAGCACATGTTACAGTTGTGAAGAGGATATTCAAATATCTAAAAGGAACTTTGGATTATGTCTTGTGGTATCTTAAGGATACTAATTTCACTTTGAATTCCTACACTGATGTCGATTGGGCTGGTTGTGTAGATGACCAAAAGAGTAAAAATGGTGGTGCATTATTTTTTGGAGGAATATTGGTTTCATGGTTAAGCAAGAAACAAGATTTTGTTTCTTTATCCACTGGAGGCTTAGTATATTGCAACAACATCTTGCTATACATAGGTACTTTGGATGAAGCAAACATTGAAGGATATAAGTGTGATGTGTGATGAACCTATCCCTATCTTCTATGATAATATAAGTATAAAAAATATTTCAAAGAATCCGCTAATGCATTCAAGGACAAAACATATATCTATCACATATCATTTCTTAAGGGAGAAAGTGATGGGGAATGAATCTAGGCTTGAACATGTGTCTACAAAGGATCATGTTGTAGATATATTTACTAAGGCTCTTCCTAATGATACTTTTGAGTATCTTAGGGAGAAATTGGGGGTTATTGCCCCTCCTTCTTTGAACTAGGTGCACATAGAGGTGCATTAGTCCGATGTATTTACAAATTCATCATATGTTTGGATTGATGATTGAGTTATACTCCTCAGGGGGAGTAGAGTGTATCATTGTTGCAGTATGAGATGTGGGTGCACTCCTAAGGGGGAGTGATCAAAATTTTTATATGGATGAAGAATCATGCAAAACTTTGATTTTCCATTGATTTCAAAGGGGGAGAGAGATTCATGTGAAAAATCCTATCTATATCTAGTTGAAAGGGAGATAGAATCTTGTAAGGAGAAGAGTTTAGAGGAAGATTGTGTAGGTTGTCTAATCTGAAAAAAAAAAATAGAAGAGAAGAAGAAGCAAGAGAGCATGTATGTTTTCTTTGATGGTTTTTCACATCATGTGTTGACATTAATGAAAAAGGGGGAGATTGTTGCAAGTATGAATGAGTATAGTGGTGTTGTCATTAATGTTGTTATTGATGTCAACATAGTTCAGGTTGTTGCAGAGAGAGAAATCAAGTGATTGTAGGTGGTACATGTATAGTTGAGATACTGTTGAGATGTTGAGAGTACATGGAGATATGGTGTTGCAGGTGTTCTGATATGATGAATCATCAAGTGCTTTTGAGAGAATTAATAAACAATGAAGAAAAAGTTGTGTGTGTGTTTTGAATGTCCTCTGGTATTTTTCTTTGCATTTTTTCTATTTTTATCCTATGCTTGTGCGGATCTATAGTGTTGTTTATGGGAATATCTGGTTGATATATCTTGATTTATAGCTTCTGGTTTGATGAAGAGTGATAGTGGTGTTCACCGATTTGTGAACTGGTCTAATAGAGTTGTTTGTCTGTGGGCTGGGAGATTTTTTTTTGCTTTGTAGTCCTCTGATAGTTTGTCTTGGAGTTGGTTAGAAAACCATAAATATTGTGGAAAGGCCTTTATTTGTTCATGCGACTTGTTGCTGATGAAACTTCCCCAATGAATTTACACAGGGCCTTCCATTAATTTTTCTATGAGTACGAACATCCAAGGTTTGAATTTATTGGCATCTCTAAGTCCAACTATCTTTCTTAGCATAGTTATGACATCTTGAAAATTTGGGTTGAACACAGACCTCAAAATTGGTTTCATTTGCTTAGTAATCTCCTCTTGGCACCATTGTGTACTCATAATTTTTCTATTATGCTCTTATGTGCTTAGGTAGGTTTTGGTCTTTATTTTCATATCCATCGGATACATCTGGGGAAATGTAAGGATCCCAAATGTGTATACAATCCCTTTTATAGAGAGGTTTGCATAGACTCTCCCTTCCTTTTCGATGACTCTCTTGGTTGGGTTGTAGAAATTTAAAAATTCCATTACCAATTCAGGGGCCTACATTGCTAGTGAAAACCCTCCTGCTAAATGCAACCCACTTGATATAACATTATTTGTACACTGAGAATAATTATTTTGTCGGTCCCATGCAACGAATTTGACATCGAAAAACCATCCTAAATGAGTGTCGATAAATATCCCACCAACTAGTATGGCTTGTGAAGAAAAATATTGAAATTCCTCTTCTGGACTAGTTTTGGAAGTGCTCATATTTACCTCAATATCCTGAATTTTGAGTAGATATATGCCTTGTGTGTGAGTTAGGGTTAAATTTAACTAGTTATCTTCAACAATTCAAAAAAAATTCAATCCACAATTTGGTTAAATTGACTTAAAAATAATAGACCTTTTAATTTCTAGGGAAATGACATTATCCTTAGACATGCATGCATAAAATAACTAATAGAATTTTAGTTATCCAAAACATACCTAGTTTTGCTAGTGATACAATTGTTTTTTAGAATGAAAATTCAAAACCCTTGGTACTTGTGTTATTTTTTCTCAAGGTTTACCTTTCTTTGTGCACCACAATTTTGATCTCGATTCTTCAATGTGATTACAAATCAGCCATATAGCACAAGGTAGAATGTTATGAAAGTAAATGCATGCTCGAGGTAGTGCCAAGTATGTGTGTAGTTTTCCACCTTCATTAATTTCCTATTAAAATGAATTAATTTCCTTGAATAAAGGTACAATCATGGTGGATTAGGGTTCAAATCATGAACACCTTGGTTTTTCGTAGGGCCCACCATTAGAGGAAAAGACGGTGCAAAAGGATTATGTGGCATGCTTGTGTGTCACTTTAATTCTTATGAGGAAAATAATTTATAACAAAAGTCACTTTGGATACGTGACCATTAATGATCACAAGGTTTGAATCCTTCAGTATTGGACCTTGGAAAGATTATCGAGAATTGAGACTTTTACCCACTAGGTTCATGAGAATTGGGTGCAAAGAGAGAAACTGAGAACTGGGTTCAAAAATGACCAAATTGATTTAAAATATATTTTGCAACAAAACCTTTGGTTTCCGACCTTCAGATAAAGAAAAAAAAAAAAAAACCATCAAGCTAACCAATAAAGAAAAGGGAACTTGCGCACTAGGATGATTTACCTTGGTGACGACCCACTAGGCTTGGCTTATTGACCGAGTGGAAAACTAAAACCTGCCAAAGATACAATATCCTTAGCACAACCACATCAACATTAGGAACTTTGGGGTCCGATAAATTGATAAGACTAGGGATAAAATATTGCAACACTCCAAATCTGATAAAGATAGGGACTTAGGAAATGAGTAGACAAGCTAAAACGAAACCTCCATTTTACCATTTCCTCCAAGAGCAACACACCCAAGCAAGTAGAAGGAAAGGAAAGAAAGGAAATGAAACAAAGAAAAGAGGGGTCCACACTTTTCCAAGGAGAAAAATTGGGTGTGTTGTGAGACCACACAATATACTTGATCTTACAAGACCCAAGCTCTTGAGCTACCATGTCTTCCCAACCATCCTTAGTATGTACTAGCACTCAAGGCATGAGAGGGCCATCCATTATCCTGGTTAATTAATTACCGATGTTTCATTCATTATCACTTGATTAAATGAATTCCCACCCATGATCAACCTACTTTCCACTTTGTCTAGGGGACACATTGGGAGCCACTCCCATAACCTTTTAGTACCTTAATCCTAGGCTCTTCACGCTCACCAATGAGTGTGGTACAAAAACTAATGCAAGAATACAATATCCAAATTTTAATAATAATTTTCCATAATACATAATATCATATTTCACAAAGTAAAAATTCATTAGAACATTCCAAAATAGTCATCACACCCTCCAATGAGTGACACAAAAATCAATACAACACTCACATGGCATAAATTTATTTTCTCAAAAACATGAAAACACAATCTTAAAAAATTCCTTACGAATATTCATAAAATGAAAAAGTACCCTTTTGCTCAAAACATGCACAACAACCATTTTATGACATAAAATTCAACTTCCAAGCATTTCGGAAAAGTTTTGTATGATGAGGGTACAAAATTGACATTTTTCAAAAAATTACAAAATAATTTTACAACTACTCTAATGCTGAATTTTAAAGAGTATTGGGAGTGTTTAATACTCCACTAATTACCTACAATCCATTTGAAATTAAAAATGACAAACAAAGAAGTATAAATGATGAACTTACGTCTAATTTTGTAAAATAAACAATTGAAGAGTACTCACAACACACCACAAGAAAGTAAAAATCCAATCAAGAGCACATTCCCATCCCAATTCCTCTTTCATTGCTTCAAATATCACTCAAATCCACTAAAAAATGTATTGCCAACTTTATTTTCAAAATTTGTCAAGGGAGGGCTTTTTAGAGAAAAATCCCTCCAAATTCAACAACTAATTAAAATGCTAAGTCTGTAATACCCCTCCGTTTTGATTCTTGTTCAAGTTGCTTTATGCTATGTTTGGTTGCAATTACTTTGATATTGGATACATTTTGTTATGATGATTTGATCGCTACTATTGAGTGACAACTATTATTATGAGATGCAGTTATCTGATATTGTTTCACTTGCATTATAGATTAATGATGTTGTAGAGTTAACATAAGATGTTATTATGAGATTACTGGATTATGATGAAAGTGTCAGTTTCGATGAGTGTATTGGTGAAGAGGACGGTTTCGCATCACTCGCTTGCGAGCGCCCTGCGAATCCGTAATTCCTTCTTCACGGTGTGTATTATATGCTGGATATATTGTATGATGTTGTTTACTTGGTTGCAGGATTGCAGGTACATGACATCGACTCCACCTGGCTTCACAGGTTTGAGCATGTCGATCCAACGGTTAAGTTGAACGAGAGATAGTAGCTAGGTAACATGTGTCAAGTCTATACCCTAGCCTTAGTGTGTCATCAGTTGTGTGTGTCGAGTCACTGTCTGTCTTGCTTTGATGTTATTTAATTCTGAAGCATTCTTGAGTTGGAAATAAATATTTAGAATAATTGCATTTAAATCATGTTGATGTTTATTTAATTTAAATAATGCAATGTAGATAAAAGTTTATACTTAAATTAATTAATTATATTTAGTTTATTTAATTAATTAAATTTGATCCAAGGGGTTGAATTTAGTTATTAAATAATTAAATTAATTAATTAAACATGATGCAAGAGAATGAAAGGAAATAAAAGAATTAGAATTAATTTTGGAATTTAATTCCAACGTGTGAGAATTAAATTAGAAATTGTAATTAAATGTTTATTTGGGAAATTGGTTGCAACTTTGGAAATTAATTTATTATTTGAAATTTCATTTTAAATTGAAATTGAAAGTGAAATTGAAATTGAAAATTGAAATTTAAATTGAAATTGAAATTGAAATTGAAATATCTAATTTGCATGTAATGTGAATTAGGGTTGTAAATATTGAAATTGAAATTGAAATTGAAATATCTAATTTGCATGTAATGTGAATTAGGGTTGAATTAGGTATTTTTGATTTATAAGAATATATGTTTTAATTTTAGGGGAGGAAGGTTTTTAGAAAAATACATTCTGACAGCAGGGAAGAAATTTTGGAAAATTTGCATAAGGGTTTGAAGAAAGTTTTGATTGTAGAATTGATTGAAGGAAAGATTGTTTGCATTTGTTGGATTTTGGATTGAATTCATTGGAGGATTGAAAAAAATTCGGGAAATCTTTGGAGGAGGCTTGCATCAAAAATTCATCTCTTCCTGTAGCTTCTTGTATCAGGTTTTCCTCTTTGTGTTTTATTGTTTTTGATTGTTTTCTTTAAAATAGTAATGATTAAAGATTTGTTTGTTAAATCTATTTTAGAAAATAAATTTGATATTAGAAGAAAAGAATTAAACAAATTTACAGCCTTTGCTTGTGAAAATTCTTGAGTGAAAATTGTGAAAACCTTAGTTGAATTTAAATTATTTGGAGAAATTGATTTTATTGTTATTGAAATCAAACATAGAGATTGAACAATGCATTTAGAATGTTTTCAGAAAATGAAACTTTCTGTTTATTATCAAAAAAACGGATTTTAAAATCTGCAGTATAGTTATATTTTCATGATAAAATGGTCTAATTGCGTCGCCTATATCTTCACTTTTACAAACTGGGTTTTCTGGAAATTTAAAGGGTTTTTGTATTTTGCAATTTTCTAACCTCTATCCAAAAATCTCAAATACCCAGATCGTAGTTTTTGAGTTATGCTTGAAACATGAGACTGCTATTAAATTATTTTTACCATGACTGTTCTGAAAATAAAATAATAATAAATTGATATTTATAAATATTAATATTTTAGGTATTGTTATTATAATATTAAAATATTATATAATAATATTTTATATTATAATTTATAATACTAAAGTATTATATTTATTTATATTATTTTAAATAAAATTTGTATATTTGATTAGTGGAATTAATATTATAAACATATGGGAAAATTATTGTTTATTTTAAAATGGCATGTTAAAGTTTAATTGAAGGAGTTAAATATTTGATTTAAAGAATGCATAATTTAAAATTGAATTGTGGAATTTAAATTCAAATGTAAAAGGTCCAATTATTAATTTGAATTAATTGGAAAAATATATTTATATTTTGAAATATTGATGATGAAGGATATTTTTATTTTGAATTAATCAATTTGATATTTTGTAAAGGATAGAAGATATGTTAAGGATTAAATATATTTAAATATATTAATTTATACTTAGTATATGTATATTGAAGGTATTTATCCTTTTGAGAGAATAAATAATATTTTATATTATTTTATTCTTTTGTTTGCAAATTGGGTATTATTAGTGTTCTAAAAAAAATAATTAGTATGTGTATAAAATGTATAGAGAAATATATTTAAATATATTGAAGAATTATAGAAATATTTATATTTAAATGTTTCTTTTATTTAATGAGATTTAATTAAAAACAATATGAATGCGTGGCCAAATAGACAAGCCAAAAGATATTTTTATACATTGATGAAATTGCATGTTTTTTTAAATGGATGGTTGATGAGACATAGACTCCGGATAGAAAATTGGAAAAGATTGTTTGCAATAGTGTTAGGTTGTATTAGAAATAAATTTAGGAACTATCTCTATTGAAAAAGGCAAATAGTTATTATATTTTATTTCCATAGAACAAATTAATTGTTGTGATTGGAATATTAAAGAATCTATATAATTGAGTTTATTAATATATATGTTTGGTGTATATATAATATGGAGCATGTAAAATATGTTAAGGGTAAATTCATTATCGTATTTCATTTTTATAAGATGTATGCAATGTATTATTGAATAGAGATTTAAAAATGGATTGATTAGTGTATATGAAAAAAGGATAGAGAAACAATATGTTATTATATTAAAGTGATTGAATGTATTAAATAGAAAATTGAATAAGATGTAAGATTTGGTTAGGAAATGGAAAGAGTTTACTTGCATGGATTTGTGTCGATTTAAAAGTAAATTAAGAAGTTGTTTTATTGATGAGGCAATCAATTATGTTATTTATTAATTTCTATTTAGATGAATTGAATCATTGTGATTGGATTATGAAAGAGATATGGATTTAGTATATCCAAAAGTAATATCTTCCTCATGCTTATCTTAAAAGATTTAATTCTTTGTATTTAGTAAAGGGAAGTAAGTTTAATTGTTTTAGATTTCCAATAATGAAAAGGGAAATAAAGGTTATGATTATTTTAGATGATCTACTTATCATGTCTTTGACTTTGTTAACACTACCTATTGAATGAGTATGGATTTAGGAAATCCAAATATTATATTTGATTGATGACTTGAATGCTTTTGTTGCTATGTCGTCAAGTTGTATTGTTGGTTTTGGGATTTAGTGTTAGTCCTAAATTATAAGTCTTCCAGAAGAACTTAGAGGATAAGGGTTATTGAATCTTTATGCCATCCAGTTGTTTTCCCTTGGGTAGTGCATGGCGTCTTTTCAGTTTTACCCGGTTTTCATGAACGGGGATGTTTGCACCTCCTTGGTTTAGGAGCGGATTATGGGATCCGTGTCTCCTTGTATAGAGTGACCTTGTTATGTGGTTTCATCTTGTTGCCTCTTGTGAAAGGAGTGGTCTATGTGTTGTTGCCTCCAAGATGTTTGGAGTGAGATATTTTGTACCTCCTGTGAAAGGAGTGGACTGTGTTATTTCCTCCAAGATGTTTGGAGTGAGTTTCTATTATTTGTATCCTCCTTGTGTTGGAGTGGATTATGATGCCTAGTTAGTATGCACTTGTGGTTCCCTTGGTGGATTGTTTGGATGTGTGTTGTCGAATAGAAGAGTGGCTTCTATTAGGCGCCAGAGCCCAAAGAGGTAAACTGGATAACCTTTAGGAGTGATTTAAACAAGTGATAATTAAAATAATATACTTAGAAGATTAGGACTAACTTCTCATATTATTCAAGATAATTTTACCTCACTCATAGACACAAGGGCTTGTTTAAACTTGGGATGAGTGAGAAGGCCTGGAATGGCAAGATCAACTATCTAGTTTTTGCGAGAGGTAGTTGATTCCGCATGAGTGAGTATGAGTGTCGAGATTCGGTTGAGGCCACCAAGATTACTTGTGCCGGAGCCTATGAAGAATGCCCAGAGGAGATCTCATGACAAACCTTGCGATGACACTCTATCTAAGACAACTGTTGTTAATTGTTTTATGTGTATGGTTATTTGAACATACTTGATCTACTTTATGTCTGGAAGCAATGTGACCTATGTCAGTGATGTTAGAGTTGTACTTGTATTATATTTGATTTGTACTTGTATGGTACTTGAGTTGTACTTGATTTGTACTTGTATGGTGAATGAGTTGTGCTTGTTAATTCATTTGGTTGGTTATAACTGTATGAGTCAGTATGAGTCTGCCTTTAGTTAGAGGTGGTAGATCTTGGTCCATGTTACTTTGTTACTATCTCCTAGCATGGGGGGTGGGCCTTCGGGTACCACATTGGTTGGGTGGAACATGCACCAAAACTGTTGGGTCCCCATCTATCTTCAGTACTTGGTGGCGAGACATCCAGATGGACAGCTCGCGGTTCGTGTTGTAATTTCTTGCATTGTAATATTTTAACTTGTATAAGTTATTTTATCCCTCTTATGTTTATGAGGTGGAATTTTGTAATTGTAATCATTTGTACTATTGTCTCATTCTGGGAATGAGTGATGTAACTATTGATTTGAAGATAATGTTTATGAGATTGTATCTCGGTTGATTATCTTATTATGTTATGTGATATTCTTATGATGTATGATGGTGATTTCATAAAGTTCATAAGGCTATGGTTATTTGTAATATGTTTGTGTGGGTTTGAGTAATCCTAACCTTGTAGCCTTAGAAGTTGTTGTTAACTAGTAGGTGAATGTGTATGTTAAATGCACTTTATAAAAAAAAAATTAGTTCACTTAAGATGTAAATTGCAACTTCCTTTAAGGTTATTTGGCGGGGCATTACAAAGTCTTTTTTCCTTTTATTCCATTTTCCTTTTCATATTTTCTATTTTCTTTATTTCTTTAAAATTTTCAAATATAAATAAAAAACTCGCATTCAATATTTCAAATTCATTTAAATCCATATGATTAAATCAAGCACAAATACACATTCCCCCCCAAGGTTTTTCCCAAAATACATAAGATATTTCAATGATAACTATAGAATCATTTAAATTCCTAGTGTATTATTTATGATAAAAAAAGGTAATTTAAACTATTATTTAAATATTCACCTTAATCCAATTCTATGATTAAAATATGATTAAATAATGCAATTTGCAACTTATTGAATATTTTATGGAAAAACATAAAATTAGGAAATTATTTAAATCAAGTATGCACTAGAATTTCACAACACATAGGGATTCCAAAATTATTCCTTACTCAGATTTGGGTTCACATAAGGTCAAACATGACACATATCGTGAGTAAGACTAGGGAATGGATAGGGAGAACCCAATGTGACATCTCCAAATTAACCACCATTGGGGAATAACTCAAACCTATGTAGCCAAATAGAGGAGTAACCTTGTGCCTATAACCATTCAATGCACACCAAGGGTAATTTCTCAATGTATATATAGTTGAAGCACATCATAATCATCCCAATGGGGTCCAATATCATAAGCAGAAAATGACATCTGAACATCCATCATAAAAATATTTAAATAAATCATTCCTTATAAATATCAGTAATCAATCTCACATTTAATCATGATATAATAATGCATTTCACTAAACTAAATCATAATAACAAGCAAATCATGTAAGTTTTAAATATTCCAACAATCGACATTTTGAGGAATCTCATCTCAAACATGTGATGGTTCGTACACACCAATCAAAGCCATAGAATAATCACCATAATAATCACAAGGAAACAATGAAGCTAAAATAGTGATATCACATTAATACAGAGAAAATAGGAGGGGGACTACATATGGATAACTTTAAGAACCCTCCCCCCTCGACAAAGGTGTAAAATCTTGGAGAATCTTGTATACTTCCCCAAAAATATTAATTTAATTGACATTTTTTTTCATTTTTCGGGAATAAATAATCTCAATTGACGAATCTTTTGTAATCAATAGAAGTTTGTGGAAAATCCTAGTGAATTGCAATTTTTTAAAACTAATAAAATATTTCCATTGGCAATTAAAACCTATTTTGAAACCAATAAAATATTTCCATTGGCAAATTAAAACTATTTTCAAACCAATAAAATATTTCTATTGGCAAGTTAAGCCTATTTCCTTTTTTAAAATATTTTTTGTTGGCAATTATAACATATTTTCAAACCAAAAAATATGTTTTCATTGGAGAAATAAACCTATTTTTAAACCAATAAAAAAACATTGGCGAATTAAACATAATTTCAAACCAATAAAAAAAATTAATTGGTGAATTAAACTAGTATGCCTATAAAAAACATAGCATGGGTGGCGAAAAAATCAAATGCTACATATTGTTCTATTCCGAGATAAATTTTCCACACATCCAAATTCCTTCATAAAGTGTCTGAAATGGAGAAAAGTGTCAACATATTAATTATATGTTCTTAAGTGAAGTACTATGTCTAAAGCCAGATGTTAGAGAAAATTAATATAACCAACGATCGCTCAATTAAGTTTTAATGGACGACTATAGTTGCATTATGAAATAATTTTTTTGAAGCACTAGACTTGTGATTTCAAACCTCTAGAATAACACTAGAATAATTAGATTTTCAAATATCAATGGTTGACCTTTTATTACTTATTAAATTAGTTAAAGTCATGACACCTGAAATAATATTTTATCATTGACTGGCTACCGACAGTTGAAGGTCACTTAAGTTATGATTTAAGCATTTGGAGTCATCGTGGTGACCGACCCATTGACCTAATTGATTATTGGTTCCATGGAGTATCAAAGACTTTAATGTCTACTAAGTCTCGTGACAAATATTTGCTTGTGGTTAATGGTCTGAATGGAATCAAAGGTCAACACTAAGTTCATCAAAGATCAATTGTTATCATCGGATTGTAGATTGTAAATGCTTTACCAAGATCAAAATACAATATGTGAAAATGTGATTAATGTTTTATTATTTATTGAATCACTTAATGTCGTGACTCAATTTTTTTGAAATAATATTTTCACATCAAGTGGTGAATTAAATGTTCAAGTGTTGATTATTTGATGTCTTTGTTATATATATACTTCACCAACTTGATGTTCTTCATATCATTTATAATATATTTGGCTTTGTTTTCTTTCTTCTCTACTCTTAATTTAACTGTGATATGGACTCTTCATGGCATTTCATGCTACCTAAATTTTTTGGGGAGAAAAGAAGCGATGATAAAGAAGTTGGGTATGGTCTTTACAATTCTTTGTGTGCAGGTTGAGGATGCTATAAAAATAATTGTGGGTAGGGAATGGCTTCAGAACAACCCTCATGCTCTATTTTCTGAAGTAGCTTCGACTTTCTGGATAAATATTTGGTGAAGATGTTGGCAATACATTATTTGCAACCTTTCATTCACTCTATGTCTTCATTGGTGTTGACACTAAAGCATTAAAGTTTTGAAAGTGGGTTGGCGCCTATTGGTGGAATATTTTGTAAAGTGGAATTGCATGCTTCTACAATGTAGGCTCTTGCCCTAGTTAATATGAGCTGTGGTCTGCTTTGTGATACGAAAAAATGAATCATTAAAGGTTCTAGAGTTTTGGAGGAAGGATTTGGGTGATTCCATTTTCTTCTCTGTAGTTACTTTGTTAAATTCAATTCACCTTCTATTCAAACACCCGATTGAGGGCCTCTACTATTGTTATAAAAAAAAATAGTAATGAATTGTGTCTATATTTTTTTTAAGCAAAGAGTATATAGCTCGTATATTAATATTATATATAAAATAAAATTTAAAAATTATAGTCTATCATCATCAGCCTCAGAGGCTCTTCATAGCCGTATTTTTACATTTCTTAGAATTTAAAACAAAAATCTGAAATTGTAAACCCATATGACAACTTTGAAACACTAAAATCAAACCCCCATAGAAAAAATTCCATCTAAAAAACCCAGCTAAGGATATGGCATGGGATACCAAAAACTAGATCAGATATGACATTTTCACAAAACCAACCCCAACCATGCATATGACACATAAAGAAAAAAACAATGCATATATGATCACTCCTTCATTTGATCTACATGTATGTTATCATCTTGGTGCTCTTTCATTTCATCTTCTTCCATTAGTGCTAGAGGAACTACATTCAAAGTTGGAAAAATAGAAAAATGACACTTGCATTGTCTTCAACAACAACCCTTGGAGGATCTATACACCCCTACATGGACCCTGAACTGAATTCTCCCCTTGGTCTTCCTGCACTGCTATATTCATGTCTGGAACTTGTACCTTCACCCTTTGTGCTCTTTGACCTGCTACTAGCTCCCTTGGATCTAACCTTTGATGGAATACATGTGACCTCAGGTATGAAATGGAATGAAATTTCTTTTTAAATTTGTTCACTATCTCCTCTCCTATTTCAAAGTGATATCGATAGAGAGACCCATAGAGATAGCTCGATGAATCATTCAAAATAGATTTATTGAAATTCTCATACATGTATGCATGACATTGCTTATAGAGATAGTGTTTTGGGAACAACCCACCTACATAGCCCTCACCCTAACTAAATTCATATTGCTGCAAATTATGGAGTATCGAATTGTTCTCCAAATATATTTCTGTCACCACCTTCACTACAATCTTGCACTATTTGCATACTTTGTACCAGGTCCACAACATTAGAAATGAAAATGGATAGAAGGTTGGAGAGAAAGATTAATATCTGAGATTCTATATGCAACACTTCCTCCCCTATCAAATTCTTGACACAATTTAAGACAGTGGAATAGTTTACCTTGAAATTTTTTTATAGTTTTTCTTCTTCTATACAACCTGAAAACGACTTCTCCCATGGGCGGACTGCAAACTTGACCCTATAATTCCATATATAGCACTCCATTTTGATGCACCCACCTTCACACCCTGCTTCCAAAAGTTGATAATATTAACTACAACTATCTATCCACAAAACATTGGCTAAATATATACTCATATTTTCTTTTGCAAAGACCCTTGTCATTACCAAAGCAATGGGGAGAAAGATCGAGAAACATCTTAAAATTCCTCAGTTCACACATTTGAAATTGGGAAGACATAATGTGGAATAATCACCCAGTATTTCATACATGTGTCATTCCAATTTTGATCCCACTTGACACGTTGTAGGGATATCAATGCTTCCCAATAGATTTGGTAGGATAGTTTCCCAGTAACCGAAGCACTCTTTGCTAAATTAGTAATTTACTAATTGACATTCCCAATCACTACTACCATGAGGATGGCATGCTTCCCAATTTAGGAGATCATATGTCAGAAAAATGACAAGACACACATTAAATTGAGCACATGAGAAGAGGATAGAATTCATGTGAATCCCTAAGTAGAGGTGATGAGAAATCTGGCATCGTACCTGCAAGAGAAAACACATGTTAGAATAAAACCTGCTCTATGCTAATGACGACACCATTGCTTGACTATCGAGCCTACCCTACATTGTACCAATGTCACCATGTTTTCCTTCAACCACCAATTGACTGCTTATCTTTACATATTATTCAAACTTTAAACTAGCATTCTAGCTTCCCCTTCCACGAACATTTTAATTCTTTACTTCATCCATGGTCAAATTTTTCACTTCAAGCTTAGCTATTTCAACTATTTCTAGGTGTGCTTGCATTTGAATATCATCAAATACAAAAATTTCCTTTCCCTCACATCCCATGTTTTCCAATTTATTCGTCATTCTATTCCCCTCTTGATAGGTATGTGAAATGATGAATGATTGGAATTTATCCAACAAGACCCACTCTCTGCAAAATATATTTTAGGATCCAACACTAAAACTTATTTTCCTTGCACACATTTACAATTATTAAGGAATCAGCTTCAACCTATATTTTCAAAATTCTCAATTTCAAATCAATTTCCAACCCTAGCAAAACTGCCTAAGCTTCAGCTACATTGTTAGTGCCTACTAAAAGCTGGTATGAACATGTTATAGTTACATTTCCCAATGAGTCTTGAATGCAAATACTTGCCCCTGAAACTCTTGGATTGCCTCTCGACGCACCATTGAAATTGTGTTTTAAAAAATTAGAACATGGAGGTTTCCATTTGATTCAATTTCTATTCACCTTAATTTTTCTAATTTGATGCAAACTCCCTGCAAAAGGAAATACTATGTTTTTCCAGGTTTTAAAAAAAAATCATCCCAACTTGTGAAAAGAGAAGTATTCTTGTACTTTAGAGCATGTGTTTACAACTTCTGAGACTACTTTTTCAATTTTAACTTTGGTGATCTCTATTGAAGAATATGTTTTCCTGAAGATACGCAAATTGCATTCCCACCATATATTCCATATTACAAGGGATGGAATAACCTGCCAAATAGAAGCAAAAAAATATGATTTAAATAAGAGTGGCCAACTTTGAAACATGTCCCAAATTGTATTTGGAAAGGATTATATATATTTAATTTTTCCTTTATAAATATCCAACACTCTTGTGCAAAGTTGCATTGTACAAGCAGATGATCTACGTTCTCCAACTCTTCATCACACAATGGACATTTAAAAGGATCAAATATCTTTAGTTTTCCTAAACAATCACTTGTTAAAATCCTCTTTCTCAATGCTAACCATGCAAAATCCCCAGATGTTGGAAGTATTTTATTATTCCAACAAAAAGATTAAGCTCTTTGTGCCACCATCTAACTCCTTCATTGACTTAAGGCTTTATAGCCTTCCTTCACTAAATAAGAACCCACTTTCGATGGATCCCATAAAATCCTATCTAACTTCCTTGAAAGTAACACAAATTTTCTATTTAGTACATCTTGAAGTAATGAAAATTGATGAGAAGAAAGCGATGAACCAGAATATTGCTTACAAATTACTCTCCACGTTAGGCCTTTTGTTGCATGTACATAGTCCAAATAAATTTCACCCCATTCTATTGTCAAGACATTCATTATTGGCTATAATTCTAAGTTATTTCACAAGGGCGGCTTATCATTCCATGAGTCTTGCCAAAATTTCACACTTTGTCCATTATGAATTTCCCAAATAATATATGAATGAAACCAAAAAATTCCATATATCTAAACCTTTTGGAGGATTAGAAATAGTGAGGATTCTCAAGGGGTTTGCATCATCAAGGTATTTAGCCTACATCAACTTAGACCACTTCACTTCTGGCTTTGTATACATATTCCAAGCTAATTTAGCTCTAAATGCCTTGTTCCTAATTGAAAGATTATGTATACCTACTCCTCCTTGGGTTTTTTCCAAAGCCATACTGTACATTGATATTAAAGGCACTTATTTTTTGTCATTAATATTACCCTTCCAAAGAAAATTCCTAATAGTTTTCTCAATTTCTAAGATAATAGACTCTGGATCTTTGAGAACCAACAAAAAGTAGTTTGGAATTGTAGATAAAATTGATTTATTAACAAAATTCTACCTTGTAAGGATAACCACCGTGCCTTCCACATTAGAATCCTTTCCTTTAATCTTTCTATCACTTTGACCCAATAAGCAGCTTTATTTGGACCCTTAAAAAAAGGAATGCCTAAATATGCGCATGGCAACTCCACTTGTTGAAACCCCAATACTTTAACTATCTTTTTCTTTATAGCCTCTTTTGTGTTAAAATAATATAATTTGGATTTGGAGACATTGAATTTTTGGGCCAAGGTTGAACATTATTTATCTAACACTTGTTTAATTTGCATGGCTTATTCCACAGTTGAGTTACCAAAACAGATGGTATCATCTACAAAGAGAGAGTGAGTCACTAAAATTTCTGTGTTTGAAATATTAATACCTCTCCAAAGCCCTATATTTTGCTTATGAAAACTCTTTTAATAAGTATTTTATGACTATTTTTTTTGTCACGGTTAGTGGCTTTTAATTCAGGATGGCTATATACTTCAGTCTTCATCTACTTAAATTAAAATAATGTTCATGGCTTCATTCGTTTAAATCCTTTTTTTCTTTTTTCAAAATAAAAAATGTGGCTTTTAACACTAATAGTAATTATAGACATATAGTTCTGATCGTAAGTGAGAAAAAAATATTATGACTTATTAGTGGATATTGATAATGATTAAGATACAACAAGCCATTTAATTCTCAATATTTTTATCAATTTATGCATATTTGTTAGATTGTCTTTCATTGAATAAATTATGGTTGCAGTGCCACATATTAACACCATATGTACATCTGAAGTGACTGAAATTCTTGATTTGATCATATACTTCTGACAATAAGTGAGCAAAATTTATTGTGACTTATTGGTGGACATTGATAATAATTAAGCTACAACAAGCCATTTAATTCTCTATCTTTTCAATGCCTCAAAGTACTCTACCTTTCATTTAATTCTCAATATTTTTATCGATTTCCACATATCTACTAGATTGTCTTTCAATGAAGAAAATATGGTTGTGGTATTGTGGATTAATGCCATATGTACTTGGGAAATTTAATTTGAAGCGAACAAAATGTTTGATTTTATAACTTGATACTAAAATTGGTAGAAAGTATGACACATGGCACACACTTTCTTTTTATCGATTTCCCCATATCCGTTGGATTGTCTTTCTTTGAAGAAAATATGGTTGCAATACCATGGATTAATTCCATATGTACATCTGAAGCGAGTGATTGGATAACTTGATATTGAAAACTGCACGACGTACTATAGATGACGATGTCATTTTCCATTGGTCAATTGAAATAAGATTTCTAATGATTCCATATCATTTAAGTGGCATACTTGACAACAAAATAAACATTGTAAGACTTAAAATTTAAGTTACACAATTAAGTTGGTTACTTGGTTTACGCAATTATACCTCATGACTCATGAATAAATAGGGATTAGGTTGGTGAGCTAAGAGGTTATATCCATAAATAGAGATAGTGAGCATAGCTGGAATCATTCATAGAAGGTTTTACTATTAAGTGCAATGTTTTAAATTCTCATAAGGTTTTTCATTTTTCAAGGTTAATAAGGAAGAAGATGATGTGGTATTATTGGGGATACTCTAAATTCTCCTACCTCTGGTTATGTAGTTATAGAATAAAATACCAATTTCCTTTAGGTTCAGAATGGGTGGAATTGGAAAGAAGTTGATTTGGTTCAGCTGACTTCTGAGATAGGTTTTGAACTAGGATGAGGAGCTTTGATGGAGATAAGTTCTCTTACAGAGAGTATGCCCACATAAGTATTTTAATCTTGTTTTCATTCAAATTCAATGACTTCTCATACTCCATTTTGATAGAGGCACTCAAAGAGGAAATGTGGACTTTCAGAGTCATGTTGGGCTTTCTAGATGCATGGAAGTAGCACGAAGATGGTGGTAGAAAATTTACTACCCCTTATCTTTTCCATGACTTTGGTTGATAAATAGGATAGGTACATTTTATATCTTCACATATCCCATTTCCCCAATGTAATACCCCTCTAGTTCGAGCACTGCTAAGAAGTATTATGACACTAAATGCTAGTTTAGTGATGGAATTAATTATAGTCCTTCTACTTAATTTTTTAGGTGTGTCGTATGTTCTAGGAGTTTGATAATCTGATGTTGGATGTTACTTATGTGAGCTTATTCATAATAGAGATTAGAATATAGTGTGTAGTATTATTATGGTGCATGTTGCTATTAGATATGTTCATTTCCCTAATATATATATATATATATATATATATATATATATATATATATATTGTGGACTAACGATTTGATGATCTGCTCCATGTATCATGTGTGTGACCTTTCTATGGTGCAAGGGGATGATTTCATGCCACTCTCTTAGGAGATACATATGACATCACAAATCTCCACCAATGCATGAGTGTGGGTTATATATTATGTTGGTACATATGTACATGTTCTTGGTGTTTGATGCAGGATTGCAGGTACTAGGCATCGACTCCACCTAGTCTCAAAATTTCGAGCATGCCTAAAAACAATACTGATGGTGGTATGTGGAGATAGCATAGGGCTCTAAATATCCTAGCCTTGAACCATTGCCTCATAGGAGGTGATGTTACCAGTTGTAGTCACTTGTTCGATATTCCATTAAGAAAATATCTATTACCCTGGTTTGCGAATGGTTTTGAAGGAGCGATTTGTGTTGCATTACTATTTTGAATTGTGTTTAATTATGTCTTTTGAGTTTTGGTTGGTTAAAAGTCTCCTTGAGATAATATATTTTTACATATGTATATGTGTATTATGTTTTATGAAAATAAGGTTATAAATATTAATATGTTTATTAGTAAATATTTAAATATTAATATGTAAGAATATGTTATATTTGTGTTCTAATTTACTATTTTGGTAGAGTGGCTATTTTTAAGAAGGTTCTTTTATCTTTTAAAATGTTTTGAATTTATTTGGTGGGAAACCCTAAATAAATGAGTTAATTATGTGAGTTTATTTATATCCTTTTTTTGTTATTATATTTTGGTGGGAAGTTACATTATAGTTTTTATGTTTAATTAATTATATTTTGAGGGAGTTGGTTGACATTCCCGTGAAGGTAATGGGAAGATATTTTGAGGAAGTTCGTGGGAGATTTTTGGGGGGCATTTTCTTGAATTCTTTTGATGCAAGTTGGGGAGAATTTTGAGAGGGAGGGGGGGGATGGAGTGGGGGACTTTGAAGAGATTTTTGGAAGGCTTTTACTAGAGGGTGTGTGGATTTATTTGTTGTTATTTTTCTGGTCTAGATATTTCTTTGGATTTGCTAGTTTCTTAGCCATTGGGGCTGGAAATTTCTGCATCAGTTTCTTCTCCTTCCTACCTTCATTTCTCTCCATTCGAGGTAGGATTTTTGTACTTCCTATCCTTTCATTAGAATTCTATTGAAATGGAATATTTTTGGAGTGTTTTCATGTTTTTTTCTATGTATTCTCATTTCTGAAAATGATGGTGTTTCTATGCTTTTAGTAGCATATGAATGTTTATTTCGCCCTCCTCCGATTTTAGGCTTTTAAGGGCTATGTTTGGGAATATGTTTGCAAAACTCATTAAATGAATTTTTCTTTTGGGTATATGTTTCTTGTTTCTGGAAGTTTTTTGGTGTATTCTTGGGGTCCTATATGGTTCCGTGGTGTTTTCTTTTCAGTTTCATGGAGTTGTTTCATGCATCTATTGGTAGCCTTATTTTTGATTCGTGAATAATCAGATTGGATGTTGTTATAAAATAATGTTATGGATGGTTTATGATGTTTATTTTTTATTTATTTTTTATCTTGATATGTTTACACTTCATTGTGGTCCATTTATGATAAGTTTCAGAAAGTTTCATTGGGCCTTGAGCACCTAATGGTGGTTTAATCTATGGTACTTGATACAAAGTTTATAGTGATATATCTTGGTTATATATGGATGGTTATGGATCATTTTATGATGTATTATGATTCTCTCTTAAGTCCTTTATGGTCTCTTTGTATGTTATCTTTATTTTTGTTGAGTTCCATTAAGGTTCGTGAGGATTTTTTGCATTCAGAGCTCATTGGGATAGCCAGTTTGTGAGACTTGATAGATCAGTTTGTGATGCTACTATGAGCATGTTTATGGAACTTAATGTCTTGTGTTTCAGAGGTTCTTAACTCCTTGGTTAGTCCTCCATTTCCTCTTGTTTCTTTCGTGTGTTGATTTTATGGTTTCGAGGTGATATGTGCATCTATGGTAGACTAGGGTCAGATTATTGTACATGCATAGATGTTATTGTTCATGAATATATGTGGATTGTTGGGAATCAGATTCTAATGTATGTTGTTGTTGTATCAATTTGTTATTTATTTAGAACATTGGGTTAGATAGGCTCATATCTTACCCATGTGAGTATGGCTTGTAAGTTCTGAGATGATCCTTGTCTGAATTCTATCCCTTGCATTCCTTGTATGATAACCCTTGGTTTAGGTAGTTTCTCTTCCTTGGTTTCTTGTGTGTTTGAGGGCCTTATGTTTATCTCCTAGCATGGGGGGTGGTCCTTTGGGTTCCACAAGTTCGGGTGATTTCCAATCTCCATCGGGTATATGTGTCCTTATTCGATTGTGTGGATGGATTCAAGTGTCTTCATGTGATGATTCTTCTAGTGCTTATTGATCATGCTTTGGATCCTATATTTTAAGAGAAAATTATGTATTGGATTATCATAGTTTCATATGAGTTTTGGATTTCTCCTAGTTGGAGGATAATGTATTAAGGTGTAATGTAATAGGAGGTTAATGATGATAGTTGGTTATCTAGGATTATTTGATTATGTTCCTTTCATGTGCTCTTGTGATATCTATATCTTCCCATATAAATGAATGTTAATATTAGGAACTTGATTTGGTTAAGGAATGAAATTTACATCCTAAATATTAAATGGGATGTATGTTTTATAAAATATGCTTCTTAAAGGATGTTTCAATCTTATGAATTAGGATAAGCATTTATGAAAAAATTAATAATTGGAATGAGTAGATGATTAATTTCTACAGGAATATTCTTTATGAGGAATGTCTTAGGTAAATTTATTATTGGTGCATTTTATAAACGAATGATGGTATATCTTGTTGATTAATAGAAAATTATGTTAAGGCAATATGTAGTGATGCATTTCATATTGATCTTCACTTTGGAATTCTTCTTCTTTCATTCTTCATGGCTATGTTGGTATCATCATTATTCCTTATAGTAAATGTAGTAAGGTAGCGTGATGTGATTAATTGGTGGTGGTATGGTGTTACTAATTCATGTATGGACAATTTCATTTATGTATCTGTGTCTATGTCATACTACATAATGGTGTTAACGAACTTACCTTAGAGTGAATGTAACATTGTACTTTGATGTAATGAAAAAAGGTATTTGGTTAGTGTTGTATAGAGTAGGAGTTAGTATAGGATGAAAAATGAATAAGTTTTATCTCATTCCTTGTTAAGATAATCTAGGAGTGTATCATGATGTACCTAAGTCCTAGAAAAGTAACTGTAAGATGTTCATTTCATTTAGTAATTATGTAAATATTTTGGTATTGTACTTAAATATTAAATGTTTATCTATCCTTGTCTAGTAGGATGAAAGGGAAAATAAATGTAACCCTTTCTTGTGATGGATGTTGTTAGTAACAATGTTGGGGATCCTAGGAGGACTTAGGACTAAAATTTAAATGATAATTTATATTATCTTTTGCTACTACTTTATGAGTTATCGATGGGTTACTTCATTGTGAATGATATTAGTAACTTTAGATTGTATGTTCATTGGAAAGATGATCATTATGTTGAGTAACGTTAGTTAATGATAATCATGGTTCTTAACAATGCTAATGTTTTGTTTAAAAAAAAATTCCATGTCTTTTGCATTCCTTTTTCTTTGTTGCCCTCGAGGTTCCCTGGCAGGGCGTTACACCCAACATGGTAGGAAAGCCCTATGGATTCTCAAAGTAATTTGTTTGGTAATATGGTCTAGATCCCATAGCCACCACTACCAACTTGGAATTAATTTTTTCATTTTGGGTTGTTATGGTGCATCAGTTCCAGCATATTATAAATGTAGAACCATAATCAAGATCCCAAGTTCCAAACCATGGTCGAAAAACCTTATGGTTTGAGAATTATGGTATAATAGATTCTCTTTCGTTGTCACTAGTAGCAACTTGTTATCAAGTGTATCTGATGTAAAGTGACATGTGTCATTTATACAAAACAAGAGCTTGCATGCTCTACTCATCTTTAAAGAGCTATTTAATAATGTAACATTGTAATTTAGTTGCAATAAAATAAATGGTTGTGTTATTCTTCAGTATTCATTTACAGTAAAGAATTATTTTGTGTGTTCAGTGTCTATTCAAATTATACAAGTAGTATAAATGGAATGAAATATTTAATAAACTTAGAAAAAATACATTTTTTCCTTTGAGATTTAGTATTAACTATTTATGAAATATTTGAGGTAGATTTAAAACATAAAGCAATACAAATGAAAAAATAATGTTTCCATCAAATTGACCAAAAACACTAAAAACACTAAAAGTTGTCAATCTTGCTAGGGTTTGCCGAAATTTTATTGATTTCTAATTTATTTTTTACTTTCTCCCCTGGTTCTCGATATCATTAGTCATTTTATTAAGTCCTTTGCAACATTAATTTATCGGCCCCTTGGCCTTGATGTCAATCAGTGTCTTTATTTTAAAAGGATTTTTTGAGTTCATGGGATGCTTCAAGTAGATCTATATGTGACTCATAGAACTACAAAATGGACATGTGGACTCATCTCAGTATCCATTAGGATTGTGTATCCTAGTGCCACTAAATTTTAAAATAACTTTAAAACACATGTTTATTGTTTATATCATAAAGTACTCAGCTGTTCAATGAACATTTGATGGATGGTTGTAGTTGCATTCTAAAATGAAATGCACAGAGCACTAGGCTTGTGAACTCAAACATCTAGAATCACCCTATAACCGTTAGATTTATAAAGATCAACGGTAGAGAATTCTTTTGAGAATTTATTTCTAAGTGTTAGTATGGAAATGTTATGTGCTAATTGTTTAGTTCAAAGGCAACGCGATGTTTCATTCACTTTAATATTAAAAAAAAAAAAGTGAAATTTCTACTGCTAAGTGATTTTATTTTTAAGTGAGAGATTTGGCACACAAGGAGATTTCAGATTGCTCATTACAGTGCACCAGGGAGATTCTAGGTTCCAACAAATCCAGTTGATGCATGTCAATATTAATCTTTTCAAGAATCCAAATATGGGTAAGTGAAAGACAAAATTCCTATAGCTATGTTTCATCATTTCTTAAAATATTATTTTGTCAAACTTTGAAGTTTGGGTTTAGGGTTGAGAGACTTATGAAAAATTAAGGAGGACTAAGAGGGAATTCATAATTTTACATTGTACAAGCATATCTACCACCACTACCAGACCAAACAAAGTTGTTGGGAAAGGAAAAGAAAAATCGGATAGAAAAATACATTATGCTAGATTGCTTAAAACCCTAGGTTTCACTTATCAATACCATGATATTTATGATCCTAATATCTATGGTAGGCTCACCTCAAAACTTAGATTTTCATTTGAGAATAAGGTTGCAAACCAAATACAAAATAATAGTTTCAATGCACTGTGGGTAAGTGGATCAGGGTGCATGATGTTACTTGAGGTTTTCCCTTGCCTAAAATTTATCATGGTTTGTGCCCATAATTATGATGATAATTAAATATTAATTGTTAATAAAGATAGAAAAGAATAATTGTTATCCATTAATGTAGAATAATTTGGAAAAGTGTTTGGGTTTACAACCGAAGAATTTGGAAATGTCCACATTGACCTAGAAAATCTTGCTAGTGATTATGAAGTAGTGGATGAAAGCGACAACAATAATTTCCTAAATAATATAGTTCAAGATGGAAATAAATTGAAAGGTAATCATAAGCCTCCTTATCATTTTGATAATTTTAGATCATGGGTTCAGGATAATATTTTCATGCTAGCATTTTTCCTCAGACTGGATAGCAATTGGGAAGTGGGTGCAAGCCTCCTTGAAATGGTATATGATATCCATTATGTTGTTCCACCTATAAAATATAAATTTATTGAAAATATTGTAGAATCCATGCATAAAAAATTTAAATGATTAAAGGAGGTCCACACTCAAAGTGCACTAAGATATTTAGATTCACAACCTACTTGTGCTATTTTTTAATTTAAATCTAGTGGAATGTTTTAGACCAACAAGCTTTAAATTCAGCCCTATAGGAATGCCAAGGAAAATAAAATGCCTCCAACATATGATTGGACCACTAAGATAAGGATGCATGATTCTCAAAGGAAATACAATCATTTTGTAGACTACTTTTTGGCTTCATTGCATCAAGAAATTACAAATATTCCAATGCCTAGATTGCCTATGTCATGTAGAAATTGCTTTCAAATAGGAAAAGAAATAGAATTGGTTGATTGGTAGTTAATGAAAGAATATACTGTGCTAAGATTTTATTGAACAGGAGTACAGCCATACAAAATTCCAATACATGATACAAAAAGGGTTCTTGCCTTGGAATATGTAAGGCAGATGTAGAGTACTAATGAACTACACTTTGTTAGTCAGCAAAGGAAGACCTTATTTCATTCTTTACCTTTTTCATGTGGAGGGTTCACATTCAAGAGAATAATTTATGGCGGTACATGATCTTTTGAAAAATAAAATTGATGATGTTTGTTACTGGCAGTATGATATTGTGGCCAATAGGAATGCTGCAAGTAGAATTCAACATCAAAGTAAATCCTTGCTTGAAAACTTGAGAAACAAGGATTCTTGGGATGTGGTCAAAATAGAAATGGAGAAAAGTGCTACTGAGAAAGGTATTTATTTTGAACAATTGTCAGTATAAATTATTGAATTACACCAAAAGATAGGAGTAGAGAATCAAATTAGGAGGTATAATAATTTTTATGAAATAAGTGATAAACCATCTAATAGAGTAAAAATTTCAGATTCTCTAGATAAGGAAGTTACAAAAAAAATGGCCACAATAAAAAATTATTGTCTTTTGGTCTATGAGGAAGGAGCCAAATGAACCAAGAACTCTTGTAGACTTTGGAGATAATGAAGAATATTATGAGTTTAGCAAATTGTGGAATATATAGCATCCCAATGAACGTGAAGATCATGAAATTGACAATGAATCTAATGATGATAGGGAAGAATAAATCTATGTAAAAGTTGGCTTAAGTGAGGCCACAAAAGAAGCATATACTTTAGGAGCATCCATAGCCAAAAAAATGGGTTATAAAGGTGGTCCTTTAGGTTCCCAAAGACAAGACCCTTGGATGGTAACAAATGTAGAGCCTAGAAAACCAGTTGATAAATTTTGCCTTAGAGCAAACAAAGTAGACCAAGGGCATAAAAATACAATTGAAATAATTCATTTAGTTAGAGCTTCAAATCCTAACCCTCATGGTTAGATACAATCACAACTAGGACATGCCCATGGTGGAGAACCTAGTGTAAATGGCACTACCACTGGTGGCGATGATATGGGTAGTAGTACTAGTAGTGGTCAACATGTGATACAACAATAAATTACACACAAGAGGACAACAATACAAGATACCACACAAACACCAAAAGATCAAGGCATACTAAAGAGGGCAATGATTTTGATAGGTCCAAGTCCAACTACCAGTTCCACCATAAAGGAGTTATTTCTAGGTACTCCCCCAGTTAGTGTGGCCACAACAACAAATGAAAGTACTCCTAGTCCTTCACTATTCAAGCATTCTATTATTCCTTCATCCCTAGGTTTTGATTACATTGATGACTTTAAAAAGAAATCAGAATTGTATAAAAATGAAAGGAAGCAATGGATGGAGAGTGTGTTTGTTGTAACTACAAAGCCTACAATAACCATGGTATTAATCACATTTGAAAAAAATAAAGAAATCATGGTGTACACATTTTTTGTTCCCACGGTTCAAAGTAAACCAACAAATTAGATGGATCGATCTGAGTTTTAGGTGAGTAGTTTCCAATTAGATTTTTTTGGATTAAAAAATATTGACAAAATTTATGTATCAAAGAAGAACAATGAATTAGTTTACACATCATTGCTAAAGAGAGAGAGAGAGAGAGAGAGAGAGAGAGGTTGCAGATTCAAATAGAAAAGTTACAAGAAGACCTATCAAATGAGAAAGCAAAGAGGAAAGTAGCAGATAACAAGAGCAATGGAATAGAGAAAATAATTAAAAAAAATCCTCTACATCAACAAGCAAAGAGGATAAACAAACAAAGGTGAAATTGAATGAACTGGAGCAAAGGTTAGATGAGAGAAAAAATAAATATGATGAGGAAAAATCCACTTCAAAAAAATTAAGACAAAGCATTGGGAAAGAAAATGAATAGTGGGAACAAAAATTGGAGAAAGAGAGAAAAAAATGAAAGATTGGTCGCGGAGCTAATGGAAGCAAAAAATAAAATAAACTCTTGTCAAAATAAGTTAACTGAATTTTGTAGAGAAACAAAAGATCTTAGTGGAAATAATGCAGAGGATTGATCATTTGTGTGAATTGTTTCAATTGATTGATGCTATGAAACTACATTATAAGAAGCTTAACAAATATTTAATGGACAACAAAAATGTGCTGACAGTAGAGAAATCTGCAAATGAAGTTCAACAAACACTCTACAAATCTAGTGACAATGAATTGAAATCTAAAGGGGTTAATAATTGGATTACTACCTCAATGATGTTGTCATCTATCATTTAGAAGTGTTTGAGAATGTGTAAAATAATTTTTTTTGTCAATTTGGTTGCAAAAAAGATGAAGTTGGATTAAAAGGTAAGGAACTTGATAGAGCTTGAGATTCCAGAGGCTTTTGACACAAATGAGTGTTTCATTGGAAGGGATGGTTTCAAAAAGAAGATGGAGGGTGCAAGGAAGATTGATTTGGACCAATTTCCTCAGAACCCAAATGAGGAAAACTATTTGGATTCCATCAAACCATTGGTAACCTTGAATGCAAATTTGACTAAAACAATCAAGTTAGGTTCCAATTTCAATCATGAATTGTTAAAAAAAATTAAGTCAGAAAACATTAGTTAGAACAAATGACAATTCCACCACCTGAACAGTGGAAGTTGCTAAAAAAAGGTGATAGGATGATTTGATATTATTAATATAAGTTTCAAAGTTCTAACTCAACTTTGTGCAAAGTTTTCTTTCAGCAAGATTTTGCATTGCCTCTATGTATTCCTCTTTGAAAATCAATAAAAAACTCAAATTCAGTAATGTTTTGATGTTAAATTATTTGTATTATTTATTTTATCAATTGAAGAAAAACTTTGGTTTCAACTACTAGATACACATTAAATTATTATTGATGTTCATTATTGTATATGCTACTATTAATATGTTATTAAGCATTGAGTTGAGTGATGAATCACTGAGTACATGTTTAACACAATTAAAATATGAAATTATTAATTTTATGTTAATTTATTCAATTTGATGCATAATTACATGGAATGCAATATAAAATATCAACTATAGTTTGGAATATAAAATTCTTGGTAATCCTCAAGTAGTTAAATTAGGGTTGTTAGGTCTACAACCTAGGGTTTTCTAAAATCCTATTATCCAAAAACCTTGGCATTCTTATGTTTTATTGTTGACATCATTCACTTTTTAACTGGTCTTTAACTGGTCTTTAACACAATTGAAATATAGAATTATTAAAATATGTTAATTTATTCAATTTGATGCATAATTTCATGGAATACAATATAAAACATCAAATACAATATAAAATATCAACTACAGTTTGGAATATAAAATTAGTGGTAATCCTCAATTAGTTAAATTAGGGTTGTTAGGTCTACAACCTAGGGATTTCTAAAACCCTAGTTAAATTATGGTTTTTAGGTTTGTAACCTAGGGCTTTATAAAACCCTATTATTCTAAAACCCAAGTTTTCTTATGTTTTGTTGTTGACATTGTTCACTTTTTGACTGGTCTTTAAGTTATGACTTATGGGTATCGATGTCGTGAGTTTCACATCCCCTTTTTCTATGAAGTGCCCCTTTAATATAAGATATAAAATCAAAATCAAAACCTTTACTTCTTATAATTTTATTATTTTATGCTCATTATGTGATGGAAGATAAAGGATTCCGCAAGTTCATGGGCCCATAGCGTAATGTCCTTTTCTTGGTTGTAGAACTGCAGAAGGACACTATGTGATGATATTATTATATGGGATGTGGGATAATTCTATCAGAGAGAGGGGATGGTTATGCTATTTTCAAGAACTCCAAGGCTCCACAAAAAATTGCCACATGGTAGAAGCTAAAGGATTCTGCAAGTTTGTATGCCCATTACGATATGTCCCCTTCTTGGTTGTGGAACTGTGAAAGGAAACTCTATTACAATATTCTCACATGGGACGTGGGATAATTATATTGTACAGAGGGGACGGTTGTGTCCTTTTCAAGAAAATCAAGGCTTTAATCATGATTGGAATTTGAGATTTGTATGTCCCTTGCGAGATGGACGACTCACATTTAAAATTGATAAATAGGTAGATGAATAAACTACACTCACACGAACAAGAAGTAATGATGGATGTGATGGATGGTGGCTCATATTTGCCTTCTTAAATTTTTAGTTCACTTGTTTGGTCTAGCATAGTAGCAAAAAGAGTAAAGGTCCCCCCGTTCCGAATCAACTTGAGTTGAAGCTTTGAACAATTAAAAAATAGGTATGCCCTTCTCAAAAAAATTCACCATTGTTAGTCTTGAAGCTCATAATCAAGTCTCTGTTGAAAAATACTATAGAAATTAATTTTAAATCATTTTAGAATTATTAAGTCAGTCAAAAACCCAACCCTCTAGCTCTAAATCTAAAAGACTATAGAGGAGGATATTTTGGTCAAGTTGTCAAGTTCCTCAAAAAAGCCTCAATTTCAACGTAACCTCGGCCCTAATGCAGTAGAGGGGATGGTAGACATAGCCATAAATTGTAGAGACGTTGAACTAAAGTACCAAGATGACATAGTCACTAGGTGGGAATTGTTCGTACATTAGTATGAAAAAAGAAACCTCCATTCCCTTGTCTCCAATACATGGAGCTATGATTTGGGGAACTTGGTTGTTCCTAATGTCTTTATAAATTTGGAACTCATCAGACACCTTTCTTCTAGGTATGATGAGAATATTAGAGTAATTAGGTAATTGAAAGTAAGTTTCCTAATGGATATAACCAAGGATTTTATTTGTGAGGCTTTTAGACTCAATGTGGCCACAAATAAGGTTATAGACCTTACTTATTTTAGAAGAAAATACAAGAATGACAAAAATAGCTTCAAAGTGAAATGGCTCCCTAGGTTTAGATAGAAAAGCTTCTATGAAAATTCATAGAGAATCCTTGATAATGAACTTGAGCCTTTTGATGTCATCTTCTGAATAGTATTTTAGAAGAACATATTGGGAATTATGCCAAGTGTTGGGAGAAGATGCATGCTAAAAAATGGAGATACCTCTTATTTATATGGCTATTGATATACAAAATCCTTTTGTTAATAGTGAATTTGATTATCCCAACTTTTTGGCTAAGGCTATTCACAATCTTCTCATGGACATTAAGAGAAGGAAAAGTGGTAAGGAGCCAGAGGATAATTTCATGTGGTATTCTCTCCTTTTCCATATGATTTTATATAAAGGGAAAGATCATTTCAGTAGACTTTTAAAAGTGAACATGAAAGATAAAGAGGGCTATGATCTCCTAGTGCAATGTTGGACCCATATTTGGGACAATTATGTTTTTGAGGATTTCTTTGTGAGACAAGTCATGGAAAGGTTGGGTCTACTTGGAGTCAGATTACACAGGGAAATTTTGGATTTCCTTAGGCCCAAAAAGAGGAGGCTAGAGTTAGGAGTACAACATAAATGTGGATATTTTTACCTCCATGAAAAGTTAGTTGTTATTAGAATATATGAGTGGCCTCACACCCCCATGTGCTACCCAAATGTGTGTCACCCAAGTTGGAATTCATAGAAATCATATGGAAATTGAATGAGATTGATCAATTTCATTTAAGGAAACAAAGGAAAGGGTATTTTCTCCCTTATGTTACCGCCATTTCAGATTTCACTTTTACGAGAGATGACTTACATAGGTTGAAAGAAATGCTTGGGGAATACGGGTTATTTCAGTCAAATTCCAAGAATTTTGACCTTGAAGGTTTCATACATGAGGTCAAGAAATGTATCAAAAGGTCTTATTTTTTCCATCAGGTTGATGAAAATGAAGATTCCACAAGAAATTACAAAGATGATTCTGAGGTAAAGGACAAAAAGGTGAAACGGATTACATTCAAGAAGGTAGAGGATACTGTAGACACCTAAAAATGACTTAGGCCTGCGACCACTATTTTTACCACTTTTCATCCTAACATAATTATAACATTTTAATTATGTTCGTAACCCACATTCAACTATTAATTAAATAGTTTATAATTATTTAATCAATTCATTATCTCTCATTCTTCTTAATTATGAAGTAAATAAATCTTATTTATTTATTTAATAATGTCACTAATTATCAAAATCTTCTCTTAATTAAATAAAATCTTATTTATCTAATTAATCCTTATCATTAACATCCTCCTAATTATTAAATTAATATATTTTAATATATCTATTTAATATGTCACTAATTCTTAAATCTTCTCTTAATTAAATAAATTCATTAATTTATTTAATCAATTAACTACTTCTAAATTAAATAATTATTTTAATTATTTAATTATGGCATGTGACATTTTGGTATTTTTAAATAAAACAAATCATTTAAAAATATCTCACATACTTAACTGATTCTTCATTTAGTAATTAATTTCAAAAATCAATTACTTCTTATCTCACAAAATCCATATTTTGAATTAATTTAATTCGAAATAGAATTATTCTTCTACAAATCAAGTAATTTTTAAAATTACTGATTTTATAAAAGCTCATCCTCTTGTCTTCTGATTTTTACTAATTTCATCTCAATGTCACATTTATTCTCCACCATTGATTTAATTTATTAAATTAAATCTTGTCCACACATTTGGGGATTATTGCCCTAACCCTAATTGAGAGTTGCCATTTTGAATCTTAACCTTTGATTCTAGGGCATTTCTCAATCTCTCATCTCATCCATCCGTTCAAGATGGCATTTTCTATAAAATGACAATCTTGATCTCATTTTGGGCATCTCTGAATATCTCTTGAGTCTTCTTCTTCTCTTATTTCTTTTTCATCTAACATTGTCTTTTGCAGATTTTACATTGCATGTAGAGATTAATTTCTTACTTGCATTTTAGATCAAATCCTTCAACACTTGCTAGGTCTTGTCACAATCATAGTTTCTCACAAAGAAATTTGAGGGCACAACACATATTGCAACAAATTGAGAAGGTGCAAGGAAGGTGATTCAAGGAGGTTGAGAGCATTTGGTGAGATCTTTCCATTTGCTTTGTTGTTTCCTTCTTTGTTCTTTCTTGTTTACTTAGGTTTATTGTTTATGCATTTAATCATTGCTAACTTGAATAATTACCCTATGTTACATTGGTGAACCTGACAATCTAACACAAATTTTTGCAGATTTCGTACGGCCTTAGATTTTATTTTGCAGGTACAGGTGTACAGAAGCCCGCAAACGCAGTTTCACGTGCCGCAAAAGCTCTGTCGAGCCACATTTGCGCTCGCAAACAACGCAATCGACATGATGAAACACATTTGCGAGAACCCGAACCACAAATGAAATACCAAGCCACATCTGCCAAGCCGCATCCACCGAGCCGCATTTGTTATACTGCACCACATTTGACTGGTAAATTTTCATTTTTTGTAATTTGGATCCAACACGACCACGACCAGTTTTCTTTTTGATGGGATTAAAATGAACCAACCTTAGGATAAACATTTAATTGAGAATTTATCAATCCTAGGATAGGAAATCATTTAAAAATTTTCAATCCTAGGATAGGCAATCTAATTTAAAATTTATCAATCCTAGGATATTCACCACATCTTCTATTTTTTTTGGTTAAAATGAACCCCATGACTGTTGTGAAGCAACATCTTCACTTAGTATAGAAATTTTTTGATTTGGGTTTAAAACTGAACAAATTTTCTTTTGTGCTTGATTGGGTAATAGGTATATGCTCTCCCCTTTACTGGGTGATCAAAAAACCAGACTTACCCATTTTATCTTCATGCATTTTATTTCTTTATTTAATCCTTTAGAAGGCCTGCCGTAGTGGGAAAAAGTACTCACCCTACGAGAACGACCTAAGTGGGAACACCTAAAGCCAAGGTTTTCAACCCACTCTAATCAAAAGCAAGTTGTTGATGAAAATCCAACTTGACAGTAGTAGATAGGATAACCATCCCCAAAGCCTTTGTTCTAAAGGTTGGGAGGTCTCTCGAGGGAGTATATCTATTGTCACACTGAATGGAAAGACTTACTAAGAACCATAGTGTAGTAGCCAGCTGTGTCAGTAACCAGACATTGTTTCAATCACAGTGCAAGGGGAGGGAAGAATCTGCCCCCAAGACACTCACCATATAATCACCACAGATTGTTTTCTCAGGGGATTCGGTATCCACTTCCGTCACCTTGAGTACGCACCTGGAAAAGACAAAAACACGAGAAACCTCTAGGGGGTGACATGGCTGTGTGAGTCGACGTGATTTTAAGATGTGGGCTGTGATTGCGATGATGACCTTTTGACTATTAAGAGTGAGTCTGTTTGAAGTAGTTTAGTTTCTATGTGCTTGTCATCTGTTTTCAAACAAACCTCAACAAAAAAACATCAACACATCTAGATCAAACACTTTTCAAATCGGTCAAACTATTTTCTAATTTCCAGAATTTAATTCATGCGATGCAAGTGCTCTGTTAAAACCACAATCGCTATCTTTGAGCCGCAATCACTCTGTTGGGTCACATTTGCAAACTCCTGAGCTGTAATCGCTCTGTTGAGTCGCATTTGCTACATCTTGAATCACATTTTCACTATCAAATTTCAATTGCCTCGGCAACGCCACAATCGGTTGTCACTTGACGCATTTGCCTAGTCCACCGACGCATTCGCTCTGCAGAGCCGCAACTAAAACAAATTAAGCCACATTTTCCAGTATCAAACCACATTTGATATAATGAGTCACATTTGCCAGTCCTAAAATTGCAGTCGACTGTCATTCACACATTTGTGTGATAAAACGCCGTATTCGCAATAGTGAACCGCAATTGCTAACTTCTAAGTCGCATATGTACTGTCAAAACGCAATTGAACTGTCCAACCACATTTGCAATACCAAATGCCGCATTTGAAAATTTGCAGAACACTTGCTAAATTGTGCAATGCATCTGATATATTGCACCGCATTTTCCAAAACCTGAGGCACATTTGAATATGCACCGCATTTGAAGCATTAAGCGATGCATTTGCCTGTCATTTGGAAAAACAAATTTCCTATCAAAAACCAGAGGCCAAACTTTTGCAACCAAATTTTACTGGCATTTTTTCCAACAACTTCTGTCTGAAACTAGCAAAGCACTTGTCCAAGTCATCCATCTTTTCATTTTATTTTTCATCTAGCTTGCAATCCACCATCATCATCTTCATAGGTAAAGTCTCAAGTCCTCAAAATTACACCATTTGGGATAGGAAAACTTTCCTTCCTTGGTCAAACCTTTGTCTCAAAAATACACTGTCATTGGACCAAGTCAAAACAAATCAATCCTAAGTCATTGTCCTTTGGTGAGCTACTTCCAACTCATAAGTCTAGTGTGGAAATCTTACCTTGTCATTTTATCATCTTGTCCTTCAAATCAGTCCTTTGACAATCCAAATCGAGACATTGGCTAGACTTTGAGTGGTTAGAAAACCTTTCCTAAAAAACATTTGACATAAGGCATCCCCTTTTATCACTTTACATTATTACTTTGCATAGTCTTAGTTTCATTTCATCCACCATCATATCTTCAAGTTACTATGACATGTGTGCTAGTCAAATTGAATGCCAATTCAATAATAACGGTCAAACACAACTTGCTAGGGACTTTAAAATGCTATACCTCCAATGCAAGTCCAAAGTCACTTCAACCTCTAGTCCTCCATCCATCTATCCATCTTACCAAGAATCCATGAGTCCTGGTCCTCTATCCATCTACTATCAAGGGTCCCCTAACACCATCCATGACACTAAGTCACAACAAAATTTCATTACCCACCCTAACCTTGACATGGGAAACCAACCATCCAGCAATCCTAGTCCATCATACACTCATCCTTTCCAAGTCTCCTCGTCATATCCTAGTCCTGCATCATATCCTAATCCTCCATCCATGTCATATCCTAGTCTTCCATTCATGTCATATACTAGTCCATCATCATATCCTAGTCCACCAACCACGTCATATCCTAATCCCACATCCACGACAAATCCTTGTCAGGCATTCATGTCCTATCCTAGCCTATCATCCCTCAACCAAGTCCAAAAATCCATGTCATATCCTAGTCCATCATGCACCAATCCATTCCAAGACACTCCATTCCAACATACATTATTTCATGAAAACATATCTAGGCATGGTCTCCAAAGTCCCATCTCCTTGCATACACTTGAGGATACATGTCAAGAGGCAAGTCCAAAGCACAACATTATAACATCACCATCAGGTCAAGATCAAAGTAGTCCATTCCATGACTCCATCTTTATGTCCATTCAAGAAGTCCTCCTAGACAATAATGGCGTACCAAATACACCTATCTTTGGTCAAGGATCCATTCAAGAGGATCCTATCCTTGGTCAAGACCCTATTTTCAATCATGTCATTCCAACTACGACCATCTTTGATCAAGACACTATCTTTGATCAAGAAGTCCAAAATGATCCACTTCTTGACCTCTATGCCATTCACAATGAAATGCTTGAAGACGATTCCATTAAAACTCCAAGCATTGACACTCCCAAAAGTGAGACACTTGCCTCCATGGGACACATAGATGATCTACCACTAAAACAAGAGTTTTCTAGCATGAACATAGTTGAAAATAATCAAACTATAATGGAATTCAGTGGGCTCTTTGACAATAACCATGAAGACAGTTTTGACATAGACTTGGAAGCACCAAGAGAATCATCGGAGTCTGACATGTCAGAAAATCAGACTAAAGATATTAATCAAAAACCTATCAAACATGTCTATAAAGCTACAACATCCTATCAGTTAGGATCATCTATCTTTTTCAGAGCAGGCTTTCTTATAAAGGAAAATATTTCAAGCATTAATTTCCACAATAAGGATGCGTTAGCATTTTATTTCCAAAATGACAAGTATCCCATTGCCAACAAAATTTGTCAGAACATGCATTATCAAGGCAAAGGATTAGGCCTACATAAGCAAGGCATTATTAAACCAATACAAGTACAAGCACATTACAGACATCAAGGTCTTGGCTATTCATCAATAAAAAAAACAAATGATGTTAGTGGTCCCACCTCAATATTGGGGGCAACTTTATCTAATAAAAATGTCAAAATGGGTATCATGAATAGTCCTTGTCATAAGATTTTTGCCAATACCCCTTCCCTCCACACCCCAAACCATCATTCCATCATGAATAAACCTTCCATTTGGAACCAACAAAAGTCTTACAAATACAAAATCCAAAGTCAAATGTCAAAGTCCATCAAATCAGACAAAAATTCAAGGGGACATATGAAGCTAAAATGGATCCCAAAACAAAATGGATCAAGTCAAGAAAAGAATGCATTAGGCAAAGAAAATATGCAAAATCCAAAAGTCAAGCAAAATGGGGAGCCACAGGACAAGAGGACTCCCACATATAATACATGGCCACCTCCATCAAAATGGCCATCAAGAAATACATATTAAAATGTTGGTTCCAAACAACATCCTAACCCAACACCTAAAGTTGGGAGAATAAAAACCAATACATTCAAACATCCAACCAACCCGTCCACATCCACCATCATCCATCATAATCATATATCCTCCTTAAAGTCCAAACATCCCATGTCCAAAATCTGTCTCATCTTGGCAACAACTCTCTATCATAAGGACTCTCATGGCACTCTATCATGATGTGCATATTCTAATAAGGCCAACTCTAGTATCAACAAGGATTACAATGACATCAAACAGTTATATGCAAGTGTTATCATCCTGACAAGGCATCTACTTCAGAAAGGTCATTATTGGCATGTCATGGCACCAGTCTCTACATCGACATCGTCAAAGGCTTCAACACACTCAATGCTCATATAAATCATCAAGGCATCCGACAAAAATAAAAAAATACAAAAACCAAAAAATGCAGAAAATGAAATCAGAAAATATCAAAAATAGTAAAAAGAAAAATTTCGTCCAACGGTGAAAACCTAGCAAATAGACACTTTGGATAAGTACCATGATGAAAACCTGGCAAACAAACACATGTGTAGAATAAATCATCTATGTGGACCATTGCACTTGGGGGCAAGTCATCTCATCTCCCATTCCCTTCACACGACATTTTCATCCATCCATCTTAGCCCTATCATGTCCATCCATTTTCCTACCTATTTTGATCTTGATAAAGACTAAGGCACAAACACAAATCATGCTTTGGAATTTTTTGACATGTCCATCCTTTGGTCATACACTAGTCACAAAATATCATGTCATTACCTTCATAGCCTCCATTTCACTATGTGACATCATCCTTGGAGACCATATGATAATTCTCCTAGTCCAAGCCATCCATGTCTCCTATCTTTTACCAAGGCCATCCATTATCATTTTATACCTATCACCCATCCTGGTTTCCTTTGTCAATGGTCCTACATTCCTCTGTCATCCCATTTTAGTCCTCACCAAGTCATTTCAAATGCAACAATATGGCACCCTAGCACATTATCCAAAACATTCCTTGGCTTTGTCCCTGGCCTTGCTGCAAACTTTTATCCTCTTGTCATATCATTGTCATCTTCACATTGTTTCGGGATGTGTCCTTCCCACGTCAATCAACGTTGTCATTGTCACCGTCACCTCTCCATTGGTATTTAGCTTGACTAGCAGCAAAATCATGGTTGTCCTTGGATTCATGTGCATTGGCATCATTCACATGCATTTGTCACAATTTTCATAAATATCAAAAAGTCATAAAAATCGTATAAAGTCTTGAAAAAAGACCTAAAAATTTGAAAATTTCTTGAGAAAATACAAAAACATCCAAATCAATGTCAAAATCCAAAAAATAGAGTCAATGTCTATCTTGTCATATCCAGTCAATCTTGTCAGTCAATCTTTGTCATTTGTCCGAACTACGTTGTCTCTACGCATTTGCTACGTAGGCAAGATTCATCTTTGAATCCCTGAGACATTAGGCTAGTCCTTAAGGTTTGTCAAAATAAAATTGTCTAGGTCAAACATGGTCACGTCTATCAAAACAATCATTCGAAATGTCAATGTCAAAATTGGTCCAAATTAGACAACATAGTCTAATCAATCATACAATCAAAATTAGTTGGCTTGCCAAAGCATTAGTCAAAATGTCAATCTCGTCACTTTTTGGTCCCCTTCAAGATGTGTCCTTCTTGGATTTGGACCTCGTCAAAATCTCATTTTCCTTTTCAGGATGTGTCCTTCCTGACTTTAGGCACCGTCAAACCATCAAAACTGTCAACCTATCAAACAATTAATCCTTGGCAAACAAACATTGGCAATACAAGTAAATGACTATTATTTTTTAGCTATTTTGTCTTATCCTTTTATTGACTTGTCTTTTGGTCATGCTACTAGCTACCTCCAAGATGTCCTATGAAGGATTTAGAGGTGTGATGATGTCTCAGGACCTATTATTCTTTGACTATTGTTTATGGATTGTCTTGACAAAAAAACTGGGGCAAATGGGCCTCTAGTATGATTTAGGACATTCCTTGTCTGTGATTGTCTATTTTGCAAGTGGATGACCTTGCACACCTTGGTCTACGTCATACCATGGTGTTTGTTGTCCATTTGTGTAATTTTACCGCCCAATGATGATTTGAGCAACACCTATTAAGTACCTTGGAAAATATTGAAGGATTCTAACATGCATTTCGTCTTTCGCATTAACTTGCATCTCCTTCCCCATATCGACATCCATGTCTTCTATCTTAACATTCATCTTTTTCTCTCTAACATTTCTTCTAATCCGCATCATTATCATTCTTATCTATCTTTCCTATATACTTTTGTCTTTCATCGTCTAGTCCTTTCATCCATTTCAAGAGCCCACTCGTATTCTCTTAACCCAACTGTCCTCTCGAGGGGGCATACCGCTACCTCCTCGTCATTCTTCCTCATCTTACTTTGCACTGGGGCATATTTTGACTTTTTTTCTTTGTCACAATGTGACAAGCTGCATTATGACAAAGAGGGGCAAATGCAGACACATAAAAATGGCCTAGACCCGCAAACCACATTCTTCTATATCATGCTTCATCTCAACATAATTAAAATACTTAATTATGTCCTATAATCCAATGTCAACTATTAATTAAATAATTCTTAATTATTTAATTAATTCATGTCTTTTATTCCTCCTGGCTATTTAAATAAATAAATTACCTTTATTATTTAAATACGTCGCTAATTGCTTATCTCACTCTATAATTAAATAAATTCTTAAATTTATTTAATTATTACTTCCTCATGATTATTAAATAAATAGATCTTATTTATTTATTTAATATGTCATTAATCATTTATGTCTTCTCATAATTAAATAAATTCTTATTATTTATTTAATTATTATCCTCTCCAGCTTTCTTTCTAATTTTAAATAAAATCATTTATTTAAAATTACCCACTTGTCTAATTTCCTCCACAATTGAATAATTTTAATTATTAAATTGTCTTATTGATTTTGTTTCTAAATTTAAATAAAAGCATTTTATTTAAATTGGCAACTTACCTCTTTCCAAGTAAATAATTTTAAATTATTATTATTTACTGTCACATGAATTCACCATTTTGGAATTAATTTAAAATATTAATTTCAAAATAGCATTTTCTCTCCACAAAGTAAGTTATTTCTAAAATAACTTGATTTTCTAAATATCTTCTTCTTGTTCAGTCTTTATCTTCTTGATTTTTACTAATTTCATCTCAATGTCACATTTATTCTCCACTGTTGATTTAATTTATTAAATTAAATCTTGTCCACACATTTGGGGATTATTTCCCTAACCCTAATTGAGAGTCTTCTTCTTCTCTTATTTCTTTTTCATCTAACATTGTCTTTTGCAGATTTTACATTGAATGTAGAGATTAATTTCTTACTTGCATTTTAGATCAAATCCTTCAACACTTGCTAGGTCTTGTCACAATCATAGTTTCTCACAAAGAAATCTGAGGGCACAACACATATTGCAGCAAATTGAGGAGGTGCAAGGAAGGTGATTCATGGAGGTTGAGCTCATTTGGTGAGATCTTTCCATTTGCTTTGTTGTTTCCTTCTTTGTTCTTTCTTGTTTACTTAGGTTTATTGTTTATGCATTTAATCATTGCTAACAATGAGAATAGCACTATAACAAAGCTTTTGAAGGATTTTTAATTTTCTGCACTAACATGCATATCTTTCTTCGCACTAACATCCATCGTCACCTTCTCTTCTCTCATCCTCTGATAATATCCTGTGACATACAAAAATAAAATTGCATACATAATGGCATGAGCATTTCATATTCACATCTGCATAGATCAAATACCACAATTCACATTACATAAATGCTATCATTTGCATTCATCCATAAGACCATCATTTACATCAACATATAAGCATCATAAATAAACATTTGCATCAACATATAGGAATCACATCCTCATCACATTACATAATGCATACATACATAAACCACATCCATAATTGCTTTCATACACATAAGCATAACATAAATACACCTGATAGCATCATAAAAGCATCACATAAGCATCTCATAAGAACATTAGAATACCATAACACATCACATCATATAGGCCACATCAAAACTGCATCACATATATATAATCTCAAAAATAATGTCATGTGACAGGATAGAGTCAAATGATATCCCAAAAATGGAGCTCGTAGGCTCGAAAATCAAAATACAAATGTCTACAAGCAAGTCCTAGGATGTCCCTCCTCCATCCCATGGAGGTGAACTATGAGGTAACTCTGACTAATCCATCATGTAGACGGTGATCTGAATAGGCGTCCTCTCCTGCGTCTCACTCTGGGATCCCATAGGATCGGTAGTAGGAGGCTGGCTCTGCTCTGTCTACTGCCCTAAGGACATTGATCTATGCCCATGCTCTGATCTAGGCCCATGCTCTGACCTATGACTATGCCCAGATGAGTGCCTGTGGGAGCTATGTGATCTATGGCCTGACGACTGCCCTAATGTAGTAGACCCCCCAGCACTGGTGTGACTACTCCTATGTGACCTGTTGTTGTGTGTCTGACTACCACTACCTGTCCTGCTATAGGATTGGGACAACCCTGGGTCCTGTCTATCTGGTGGAACAACCTACTCATATAGTGCCCTGTATCAGCCCCTGCTCTCTGCTATCCTGGCTAACTCCCAAGCCATATTCCCTGTCGGTCCCGTGCATAACTAGCAAACTCTATAACCCACTACTCTGACTCCTGTCGCCGAATGACAGCCTGGTCTCTCTCAACCCGGGTGACCTCTAACTCTGCTACCAAGGCCTTGTTCTGAGACAAAGCCACATCTAGTCTGCTCTGAAGATCAATGATCCTCTGATCAATCATGGCATCTATAGGAAAAATGGGTGATCTGGCACCCTCATCATCTCCGGAGATCATGCGCTCCCGCAGTCACTAATCTGTCTCATCCTCCTCCTCATCCTCCTCCTCATCCCTCTCCCCCTCGGTCTGAACCTCCTCCACATCTATGCCTAGAGGGTGTCGCCCAACAAGTGGATCCACCTCTACTCTCTCCTCTGCCACCACCTCCACCTCCTCCTCATCTCTCACCTCCACCTTCTCCCCACCTCCTTTGACCTCCTCAACCACCACCTCTAGCTCTCTCTCCTCCCCCACCTCCCGAATAGGTGATAGTGGTACACCACCTACTCTTTGTCTAACTCTCTTGGGCTGCCTCCACCCTCCACCATCCCTCCTCCTCCTCACACCCCTCCCGTCTCCTCCACCTCCACCATCTACTCCACCATCTCCTCTACCTCCCCCATCTCCCCCATCTCCCCCACCTCCTTCGTCTCCCCCATCTCGGCCTTTGCCATCCTTGGCTCCATCTCTACCCCTAGCACCTTTGCAATTTCTCCCTTCATCTCTACCACTCTGACCTCTCCTCGGTACCCGTGGAATAATTGATCTTCGATCAATGGGTGGTAGACCATCTGGATTTGTCAAAGGAATGGGCTTGTGAACCTGCCACCAGGTGTCAAACTCGGCCAATGTGCCCGCATCTGCTAGACCCCCTCTCCATACCCACTGAACTACCAATAACCCATCAACCTACTGCTTGGCCACTGTAAGTGATATGGGCGGACCCCACATGGTCTCCCTCGAAGACCGTGCATAATCTGTCGTGACTACTGGCACAATCTGCTACTCCCCAAACTGCCTTACTACCCGCTGGGGCAGGTGCATCTCAATAATACGCTGTGTCTAAATGGTGCAACCAATAAGGTATCGAAACTGTCTGCAAAAGGACAAGTGTCCATCCTCATCTGCCCACTGGGCATAATCTCTATAGGGCCTCCAAACAAAACTGATCATCATGTCTATCCGATGACACCAGTACCCGGTATCTCCAACACGAGTCTGGCTAACCAATCTTGCATATAGATAAACATAGGGCATCCCATCACCCAACTGCTGCATCTGTATGGGTGGTTGAAAAATGGGAATGCGCTCCCATACCCAAATCATGAGCAAGGTGGTCCCGTAGCTGATACTGTGACCTTGATGGTAAACTACCTCATGCAACTGATGGTATAACATGGCCAACAAACATGGCCCCCAAGCGAAAATAGTCCTCTATAGTCGCATGCATACTAGAACATCCCCTCATCCAATGGGAAATCCGTGACCGTGGTGATCTGGTATCAGTAATCCGGCAATCAAAGTCATGAGCATCGCATCAAACCTAGGAAATCGGTTGGCTACAACATCCCAGCTGATCTCATAACTGTCCAGAGCCAACTGCACACCATCGGCACCCTCATACCTCTCTATCAAGACCTGTCACCCTCAGTGTGGATCATAGACCATGCTCTTTCCATTGATCGGAATGCGGAGAATGCGGTAAACATCCTCCAAGGTCATTGTCACCTCTCTAGTAGGCAAGTGAAATGAGCAGGTCTCAGAATGCCATCTCTCACAAAGAGCGGTAAGCAAACCTCTGTTTTCCCAAATAATGGGCATATATGTCACACGGTATAGGCCTAGGGCCATCAACCACTGTCTCTGCCTATCACTTAGGTGATCTCTAAAGGCATAAGTAGCTGGTCGGAACTCTCATGTATAAATGGGCACAAGCCAACTCTGCAAAGGGAAAGGCTAAGGATTAGCACATACTGAACAACAATATGGAAATTTTTATACTACTGGCAAGTCAAGGGGATAGAAAAGTTAATCTCAACACAAAGTCAACAAAAGTCAAATCTAGTCAAAGGAAATTACGTCGCGTTGACCACAAATGTGTTGCAACAGGTCAAATACGTCATTCTAAATAGCAAATGTGTGATATAACAATGAATGCATCGCACATTTTCAAATGTGTCACAAATGTATCAAATGCGTCACAAATTTATCAATTGCATCACAATTCTATCAATTGCATCTCAAATTGGTGAATGTGTCATTCACCCTCGTGATTGCACAATCGTACAAAATGCACCTAGTCTACCCATCGCACTTGCGTCATGACGCAAGCAAATGCAACGAATGCGAAAGTGATTGCGGCTTTCGTGATAGCATTTACGTTGCACCACATTTGATTCCTGCCCTTTTGACCCTCATAAATGCGAGAAATTTAAAATTTGACAAGGTGGATAGGGTACTTACCGGTGGCCTTGCGCCCTCGGGTCGTTGGAATGTGTGCACACAATATCCACGGTGTGTAGTTGTAGGGATCACCATCGTCTCTCAAAGCTCTGGTTTATGAAATATTCTATATGCAAATGAGAAAATGACATTTGGTTTGAACTTTTCAACCTATTTATAGGATGAATATTAGGTTTTTGATCTAGTAGGCTGTACTGGAGGCTCATTTGACCACCTTTGACCGGCATTTTGGCTACCTTAACATTCTTTGTTTCTAAATCGGATCACGCCATCACTTTCCTAGTCATTAATTGAGCTAGTCGGGATATTTTCAAAAAATTTCTGACCCCACGTCGAAATTCGAAAATTTTCCTGAGGGGGCATAAGCATCCCATACCTCCGATGGGGCATATTCTAGACTTGTTTTCTTTGCCACAATGTGACAAGCTACAGTATGACAAAGAGGGGCAAATGTAGACACCTAAAAATGACTTAGGCTTGCGACCACTATTTTTACCACTTTTCATCCTAACATAATTATAACATTTTAATTATGTTCCTAACCCACATTCAACTATTAATTAAATAGTTTATAATTGTTTAATTAATTCATTATCTCTCATTCTTCTTAATTATGAAGTAAATAAATCTTATTTATTTATTTAATAATGTCACTAATTATCAAAATCTTCTCTTAATTAAATAAAATCTTATTTATCTAATTAATCCTTATCATTAACATCCTCCTAATTATTAAATTAATATATTTTAATATATCTATTTAATATGTCACTAATTCTTAAATCTTCTCTTAATTAAATAAATTCATTAATTTATTTAATCAATTAACTACTTCTTCTAAATTAAATAATTATTTTAATTATTTAATTATGGCATGCAACAGTTTGGTATTTTTAAATAAAACAAATCATTTAAAAATATCTCACATACTTAACTGATTCTTCATTTAGTAATTAATTTCAAAAATCAATTACTTCTTATCTCACAAAATCCATATTTTGAATTAATTTAATTCAAAATAGAATTATTCTTCTACAAATCAAGTAATTTCTAAAATTAGTGATTTTATAAAATCTCATCCTCTTGTCTTCTGATTTTTACGAATTTTATCTCAACTGTCACATTTAGTCTTGATTTAATTCATTTAATTAAATCGTATTCACACATATGGGTATTTTGCCCTTACCCTAATTGAGAGTTGCCTTATTGAATCTCGACCTTTAATTCTAGGGCATTCCTTAAAGCTCTCATCTCGTTCATCCATTCAAGATTGTCTTTTCTATAAAATGACTATCTTAATCTGATTTTGGGATCCGTGATCATTTGCTTAGACTACTTTTATTATAGGCATATTCATATTCTAGGCTTTACTTATTTAACTATTTGCATAATAGGAGTGATATTCTAGATTGCACTAGTTTATATTTTCAAATCCTTCAAAAGCTTTATCAAGGCTAGGCTGATAGAGTTTCTCACACACAAATCTGAGGGCATCCATCATTCCCAAGCTGGAGAAGGTGCAATGGAAGTCAGCCATGGAATACTAGATGGGTGAGATCTTTTTAGTTTTCATACATTTATTTATATTCCTTTGCATTCCATATTTTGATTTATATTAACTTGCAGGTACAACTAATCATTGACTTGATATTGCAGGAAGATATTTTAGATCATTACAGATACTAGGTTAAAGAATCATAAGGATTATCATGGAGCATTTTATGATATTGTTAACCCAATTTCCAAGATTAAGGCAGTGTTGAAGAATTTTGACAAAGATGTAGGTAAGGCCCCTATCTTGGAAGAGAAACCGACAAAGAGGCCTAGACCTTCACCTGAACTCTCTATTAGAAGGCCCCACCCCAAGGGCCTTTTATTAGAGAAAATGTGTAATTAAACCCACCATAGGTCACTCCCTCTCCTTCCCCTCAAACAATCAGTTTGGATTTTGATTCTCCCCCAAGAGAGAAACCACAAAAGAGGATGAAAGTTGAGAAACCTCCATTGTTGGTTGACAATCCCATCAATCCAAATTAAATTGAAGATGTTCATATCACCATGGGTGAAATTCAGCAATATATGCCATCCCCACAAGACCAAATATTGTTGGCCTTCTTTGGCAAAGGTTTGGGTTGGACATGGATATGGGAAGAGATAACCTCAATGATGTGAAGGAATTTCCATGTTCACAATTCATGTTTGATGATGAGTTTATAAAATCCCAAGATTTTAAAGAGTTTGTTTTGAGATCAAAGAGGGAGGAGTATCTTAAATGAGTTCAGTTGGAACAAGCAGATGTTCCTAGAGAAATTTATGTTGAAGTAGCTGCAAAGGTAAGGGAAGAAATGAATTTTGAGTCCAAAAAAAATTCACTTGATGAAGGGAGAAGAATGGTGGAAGATAGTGGATCGCTATTGCTCCCCAAATGGGATATTTCTTTTGTAATTGTATTTGATACTATTAGGAAACAAGGAGAAGTTTTCTCCATAGATGAGGAAGCAAAGATGACATTGTCAGGATTAGGGTTAAACCCACATTGGGGATCCCTTGCAATCTGGGGCCTTGCCCCAAATACAAACAAGCCTACAACTATTGAAGCATCAAAGGGTAAGGGTATCAAAGGGAGCTTGATTGTAAAGAGGGTTTTTGAGACCTCTGCCCCTGAAGCTATTGCATTAGTGGTAGATGTTTCCAAGTTTAATGAAGCTATTTTTTGAAGGTTGCAAGATAGACTTAATATAGTATTGAAGGAACATAATGATCTCATGGAAGCTTACAACCAATAACAGGTATTATTGGTTGAACAAAAATCCCTTCTTGAAAGTGTGTAGGAAGAAGGCTCCTCTTTTATAGTTCCCCTTGCTCATGTGATGATTGAAAATGCAGAGCTTAAAGAAAATATTCAAATTTTGGAAGAGTAGTTAAAGAATTCTCAACGAAACTAGCAAAAGGAGAGTGTGTGCATTGCAATGTGCATCTTGGAGCATAGATTGACTAAAATCTTAAGAAGGCTAGAAAATACCCATCTGTCATATCTAAATTTTAGAAATGCCATTACTAGAATAAGTGGGGATCAAGAGTGGTTGAAATATATATTTGAACAATGGAATCTTATATTTTCATCTTTGGAAGGTATGTATAAGGGATCTAAACACACATCTGATGCTCCATCTAGTATCTATCTGATGTAGGAGCATCCAGTGGTGTAAGGGCAATCCTACATCACCCAAAAATATATTTACTTTCATTTAGATTTTTTTGTAGATGTTTTTGCATTTTTGGATACCCTTTTCGTCGAAGAAGAATTCCCAACTTTCAGAACTGCTTTTCTGCTTTTTCTGCTCGACTGCTATTTTTAGCAGGTATGAATTTGAAGGCGTGAGGAGACAAAAATTTAAGGGAAGCTTCAGGACATAATAATAAACACTTTGGTGAAAGAATCAGATCAAGAGCATTTCCGGTTCAAAAGTTATTCAAGTTTCAATTTCTGCTTTTTGCCTTATGAAATCTTCGGAGCTAATTTTGAGGTACTTAGAGGCTCCGGATGGGCCTGAAAAATTGGCGGAATACGAAAGTGGTTAGCCTTTAGGCCCCACTTTCGGCAAGAGATCTTCGCGAGAGCTTTCCGAAAAGGTATTATCATTGAAGATCTGACGGTTAGATCTTGAGTTAGGGCTTCCGAAAGTTGGTGCATAATTTGAATCCCGTTTTTGGCTCCAAACAAAGAAACGGGCTATTTATGGGCGAGTTACTGTTTCTTTTAGGCAGTTTTTGGGGAAAGAAGATCGCATGCTGCGAATAGGGGAATTTCTATAGTTTCTTTCTGTAATTTGCATGTATTGCAAAACTCGAGGATTTGAGATCCTCTGCATGTAGGAATTTCATACTTTGAAAATAATAAGATTTGTTAGTTTTTCTGTGTGATTTTCTGTGTCTCGGGTTGCACCCTCATCAAGTGGTATCAGAGCGGGTTTTCTTGAGCGTGTGGACAGATCGCCGATCGTGAGGCAGTTCGCACCAGGACTGTGGTTGTGGGTTCAAGATATTCAAGATGCCTCCAAGAGTGGCGCGTGGTAGGCGAGGTGGTGCCAGAAATGCTGGTGGAAGAGATCCATTAGCGGCTGAGGGTTTCAGAGCCCTCCAGAGACAAATAAATGCATTACAAAGAGAGTTAAGAAGAGGGGTAAACCCGAGAAGGGGAGAAGAAAGTGAGGATGAAGAAGAGGTGGAAGATTCAGATGTAGAAGAGGAAGAAGAAGCTATTGATCAAGATCAAATGCGGCTGATAAGGGCCATTTCGAAGATCGGAAAAAGACCTAGAGTAGAAGTTCCCAGTTTTTCCGGAAGTCTAGACCCGGAAGAGTTGATTGATTGGATCAATGAGTTGGAAGAGTATTTCGAGTATGAAGAAGTAGAGGACCCAGATCGGGTTAAGTTTGCAAAAACGAAGCTAAAGGGCCACGCCAGTATCTGGTGGAAAGAGGTCCAACTAGAAAGAAATAAGAGAGAAAAGGGAAAGATCACCAGATGGGATCGCATGGTGGAGAAACTGAAGAAGCAGTTCATGCCAATGGACTATGAGTTAGATCTATTGAAGAAATTGCAAGGGTTGAAGCAAGGAAGTAGATCTGTGAAAGAATACACAGAAGATTTTCACAAGATGATCATCAGAACGGGACATGCAGAGGCCAACAAGGAGAAGGTAGCCCGTTATCTTAATGGGTTACGGCCGAGCATTCAAGAGGAGTTAAGCCTGGTCAGAATGGCCACCATTGAGGATGCTTACCAATTTTCGCTGAGAGTTGAAGAGAAGCTGAACAAGAGATTTGATAGCAAGCAAAAAGGACGAGGAGGTCAAAGCGGAAGGGGTAGCGGAAGATCTTTTGGAAGCCGAAATGAGGATGAGAAGAAAAATGAAGATGTGGGTACCAGTCGAAGCCAAAGGAATGATAACTTCTACCGCCCACGTGATCAGAATGGTGGTGATCAAAGAGGTAGAGGACGAGGAAGATTTGGGCAAGGACCTGGAAGAGGTGGTTTCAGAGGAACTTGTTTCCGATGTGGTGAAGAAGGGCATCGAGCCTATGAATGTCCACAATACCAAGGAAGGACAGACAAAAGGCCAGAAGGTCGTGCAAGAGTTGCGCATGTAGATGAGGAGGCTCAATCTGAGCATTCAGATGATGCTGAAAGGGGAGAAGCCCTAGTGGTTAGAAGAGCCTTGGTGACTGAAGAGAAGGAGCCAGAACAGAGGAAGAATTTGTTTCGCACAAGGTGCAAGTGTGAAGACAAATGTTGTGATGTCATTATTGATGGTGGGAGCACTGATAATCTAGTGTTAGAAGAAATGGTTACAAAGTTGAAGCTGAAGAGGGAAAGGCATCCACATCCATATCGGATTGCCTGGTTGCAGAAAGACCACAAAGTTCTAGTCAATGAGCAGTGCCTGGTGAAGTTCAAGATCGGAAGCTATCGTGATGAGGTACTCTGTGATATCATCCCCATGGATGCATGCCACATGTTGTTGGGGAGGCCGTGGCAGTTTGACAGGCGAGCTGTACATGATGGCCATGCAAACACTTATTCCTTGATGAAGGGTGGAGTCCGCCATAAGTTGAAACCCCTGAAGAAGGCCGAAGAAAAGGTATGCAGTAGTGCTAGAATTTGTTATGTCGATGGAAGGAAATTTTTAGAAGGCATGAAACATGAGCGTGTGTGTTATGCATTGATTCCTAAAATGGATAAGGAGGGTAGTGAGAAGGTTCCAGTAGAAGTTTCTGGGTTATTGAATGAGTTTCAGGATATTGTTTCTGATAATGTACCTGAGGGTTTACCACCAATGAGGAAGATCAGTCATCAGATTGACTTGATCCCAGGAGCCAGTTTGCCGAATAAGGCAGCTCATAGAATGACTCCTGCAGAAAATGAGGAGTTAAACAGACAAGTTGAGGAGTTGTTGAGAAAGGGTTTGATTCGAGAGAGTTTGAGTCCATGTGCAGTACCTGCAGTACTAGCACCAAAGAAGGATGGGGAGTGGAGGATGTGTACAGACTCTCGGGCCATAAACAAGATAACAATCAAGTATAGATTTCCCCTGCCAAGGATGGATGACCTGATGGACTGTTTGAGTGGAGCTCAGTACTTCACAAAGATTGATCTGAAGAGTGGATATCACCAGATTCGGATTCGAGAGGGAGATGAATGGAAGACCGCCTTCAAGACCAAAGAGGGCCTGTACGAGTGGTTAGTCATGCCTTTTGGGCTAACCAATGCACCGAGCACATTCATGCGGCTCATGAACGAGGTACTGAAAGAGTTCCTAGGAAGCTTTGTTATTGTGTATTTAGATGATATTTTGATATTCAGTAAGTCACTGGATGAGCATATAATGCATATTGGTAGAGTCTTTGAGAAGTTAAGAGAAGAGAAATTGCTAATTAATCTAAAGAAGTGTAGTTTTGTGAAGAAGTAGTGTACTTGGGGTTTGTTGTCTCGACAGAAGGTCTCAAGATGGACCCAGAGAAGGTGAAGGCTATTCTGGAATGGCCTACCCCAAGAACTACTACTGAGGTGAGGTCTTTCCATGGTTTGGCCAGTTTTTACAGAAATTTTATTAGAAACTTCAGTAGTATTTGTGCACCCCTAACTGAAACAATGAGAGGGGATAGAAAAGAGTTCAAGTGGAGCACTGGAGCAGCAAGGAGTTTTGATCTATTGAAGCAGAAGGTGACAGAACAACCTGTTTTGGCTCTCCCGGATTTCAATAAGGTGTTTCAAGTGGATTGTGATGCCAGTGGTTGTGCCATTGGAGCAGTGTTAAGCCAAGAAGGTAAGCCCATTGCCTATTTCAGTGAAAAGTTAAATGATGCAAAGAGAAAGTACTCTGTATATGACCAAGAATTTTATGCAATAGTTCAAGCATTAAAGAAATGGAGGCATTATTTGTTGCCGAAGGAATTTGTTATGTATACTGATCATCAAGCATTGCAGTACCTGAGTAGTCAGGGAAAATTAAATCAGAGGCATATGAAATGGGTAGAATTTTTGCAGAGTTATACATTTGTTTTAAAGCATAGGAGTGGGAAGTCAAATAGGGTTGCAGATGCCTTAAGTAGGAGGCATACATTGTTGATAGAAATGTAGATTGAGGTGGTTGGGTTCAGTAAACTCAAGACATTGTACCCGAATGATCCTGATTTTGCAGAGGCTTGGAAAGCTTGCAAGAAATCTGTTATAGTTGACAGGACAAAGTGGTTGGATTTCCTAATTCAAGAAGGCATGTTGTTTAAGGGAAGTCAATTATGTATTCCGAGGAGTTCCATGAGGGAGAATCTGATAAAGGAGAAGCACAGTGGAGGAATGGCAGGAAATTTTGGTCAAGATAAGACCATTTCCACTATCAGTGAGCATTATTATTGGCCTTAGTTATCACAAGATGTGAAGAAGTTTGTGCAGAGTTGTAGGGTATGTCAAATGGCTAAAGGAGTGAGTCAGAATACAGGGTTGTATCAGCCCTTACCTGTACCAGAGAGGTCGTGGGAGGATATAAGTATGGACTTTGTTCTTGGTTTGCCAAGGACACAGAGAGGGAATGATTCAGTATTTGTGGTGGTTGATAGGTTTTCGAAGATGGCACATTTCATCCCATGCCAAAAGACCCATGATGCAGTCCACATTGCTGACTTGTTCTTCAAAGAGGTGGTGAGGCTACATGGTTTGCCAAAGAGTATAGTCTCAGATCGTGACACAAAATTTGTTGGATACTTTTGGAGGACCTTGTGGAAGAAGTTGAAAACAGAGTTGAAGTTTAGTTCTGCACACCATCCCCAGACTGATGGGCAGACTGAAGTTGTGAACAGGAGTTTGGGTAACCTACTGAGATGCTTGGTAGGAGATAAACCAAAGGGATGGGATTTGATCTTACCCCAGGTAGAATTCGCTTACAACAATTCTATCAATAGAAGCACCGGTAGATCACCATTCCAGATTGTGAATGGAAGTAGTCCTAGGACTGCTCCAGAATTGAGGAAGATGGACCAAGAGAAGAAGACAAGTGCTGAAGCTAAAGACTTTGTAGAACACATCAAGAATATGCATGAGAAGGTAAAAGAACACATTAACAAGATGAATATGTAGTATAAGGCTAAGGTAGATCAAAAGAGGAGGTATAAGGAGTTTCAGATTGGTGATGAAGTGATGGTCCACTTGAGGAAAGAAAGGTTTCCAGTAGGAACCTATAACAAATTGAAGATGAAGAAGTTCGGTCCCTGTAAAATTTTGAAGAGGCATGATTCAGGGAACGCATATGAGGTAGAGTTGCCGGATGGATTCAACATTTCCCCTGTGTTCAACATTGCAGATTTGATAGAATATCATGAGGGTGGCGCAGAGGAAGTACCAGCAATGGAACAATGCGGTATTCCAGCACCTACTTCAGAAAAGGAGGAGATTGAAGAAATCTTGGATAGCCGTGTAGGAAGGAGTACCAGAAATAGGCAATATGAAGAATATCTGGTGAAGTGGAAAGGAAGGCCTATGGAAGATTCATCCTGGTTGTCCAAGGCAGAGGTTGACCGTTTGGGTTTTCCTCAACCATCTGAGAAGTGACGGAGTCACTTTTCAAATTACCCTGGGTGTCTGATGCAGGAGCATCCAGTGGTGTAAGGGCAATCCTACATCACCCAAAAATATATTTACTTTCATTTAGATTTTTTTTGTAGATGTTTTTGCATTTCTGGATACCCTTTTCGTCGAAGAAGAATTCCCAACTTTCAGAACTGCTTTTCTGCTTTTTCTGCTCAACTGCTATTTTTAGCAGGTATGAATTTGAAGGCGTGAGGAGACAAAAATTTAAGGGAAGCTTCAGGACATAATAATAAACACTTTGGTGAAAGAATCAGATCAAGAGCATTTCCGGTTCAAAAGTTATTCAAGTTTCAATTTCTGCTTTTTGCCTTATGAAATCTTCGGAGCTAATTTTGAGGTACTTAGAGGCTCCGGATGGGCCTGAAAATTTGGCGGAATACAAAAGTGGTTAACTTTTAGGCCCCACTTTCCGGCAAGAGATCTTCGCGAGAGCTTTCCGAAAAGGTATTATCATTGAAGATCTGATGGTTAGATCTTGAGTTAGAGCTTCCGAAATTTGGTGCATAATTTGAATCCTGTTTTTGGCTCCAAACAAAGAAACGGGCTATTTATGGGTGAGTTACTGTTTCTTTTAGGCAGTTTTTGGGGAAAGAAGATCACATGCTGCGAATAGGGGAATTTCTATAGTTTCTTTCTGTAATTTGCATGTATTGCAAAACTCGAGGATTTGAGATCCTCTGCATGTAGGAATTTCATACTTTGAAAATAATAAGATTCGTTAGTTTTTCTGTGATTTTCTATGTCTCGGGTTGCACCCTCATCACTATCTTAGTTTTCAGATTGTCAAGATGGAACAAAATCATAAAGGGTATTTGGAAAGTATAATTGAATCTACATAAGAAAAAATTAACTCTTTAATAAATGTTTACAAAAGGGTTGTACCCTACCTGTTAGAAGATAATGGGGAGTTAAAGACCTTACAGAAATACAAGGATAGTTGAATATTATAATCCCCACACTCCTCCCTATGATTTTCAAAGATGACAAACTTGATTTAAATAAGCTTGATTCCTATTCATATAGGATGGTCGATGTAGAACAAACAATGGAAATGTTTTATAGAGAGGATAGTTCTTTACTTGATGTCAAGTATCATCAAAATCTGGAGAATGCAAAAAATCTCTTAGCTCATGTCTGGCCTTCTGAGGATATGTTTATGTAATGGAGTTAAAAGTATAATTTTTTAACCAACCTGTGAGTGGATTCATGCTTTTATTCCTATTCCTACTGTCTGAGAATTTGGTTGTCATAAACTTTTGGTATAAGGTTCTTCACTTCTTTGCTTTATGTTATAAAATGAAATCTCAAGTCTCATTCAAAATTTCAAATCATTCTCTATAAGATATTTTTGCATATTTTAAGCTATTTGATAGCATGGATAGGAAATATTGTAATTTTTCTTTGTTATAAAAAAAGATGACTCAAATAGTTAAGTGTATTTCTTTAGTTTTGAACATCAACCTATCTTGATCTCCAGTATTGTATTCACTATCTTTTGACTCAAAATAATCAAGGGTTATTTATAAATTTTCATATCACATCATGTGTTTATGCTATGGATGTTGAACTATTAGCTTCTATTTAAGGAATGGATTAATATTCCTTTCTGTTATTATCAAAGATTGTGTGAATGACAATGCAATAAGAATTTATAATTAGTGTGATAAGTTTTTTTATTTTCTTGGTTTCTCATTGTAAGGTGGTGAGATTATAAGAAGCCATGAGTTGGTCTATTGGAGTATATTTCCTTTTCCAACTCAATTGCAGATAAGGAATTGATCAAAATAATTCATAAACTATGAAAAATGATGCAGAATCACATATCAAATTCAATATCATGGAATACAATAAAAATATAAAATCATAGAATTTCATAGAATACAATATAAAATATCATCAACTATAGTTTGGAATATGATTCATAAAGTGTAATATAAGATAAAATACCATGAAGTGCAATGATTCACAATTTCATGGAATACAATATAAAATATCATCAACTACAGTTTGGAATATGATTCATGAAGTGCAATGATTTACAATTTCATGGAATATAATATAAAATATCATCAACTATAGTTTTGAATATGATTCATGAAGTGAAATATAAAATAAAATATCATGAAGTTCAACGATTCACAATTTCATGGAATACAATATAAAATATCATCCACTAAAGTTTGGAATATGATTGATGAAGTGTAGTATAAATAAATAAAAATTGCTAATTCACTTCTATTTTCCAAATCAATTCAGGGTCCTCAAATTGATGTTCAACTTCAGATAAAGTAAAAAAATCATCTTGATTATGAGTCTAGTCTTCATTTTCTTTTCCCTACATCTCAAATTCAACATTCATTGTGTCACTGTTATTTGTTCCACTGCTAGTGCCACCACTACCAATGTTTGAAGTGTTGCACAACCCTCTTCTTTCACATATTGACCTCTATATTGTGAGTTCCCTTTCAAAAGGAAATTTTTTGACATTATACACAGTTCCAAACACCCTCAAGCAATTTTCTAAATTCTTGTATAGTTTGTTTCTTATCTTTGATTTCAAAACTGCCAATGAACTGAAAACCTCTCTCATCCTCCACCAACCCCAATATCATTATTTGACATAAATCAACAAGTTTAAAATATTCTAATATCGAACCATGTAATATTTCACTCTAACCTAAGGTTGTCCTATCCTTTGTCATTGATCCCACTTCCATGGGCTTCTCCATGGAATCAAATTGGTCTATCATACTTCTTGCAAAAAATTACATTGTTCTCTAAGATTATCTCCATATATAATTCCTTCTATTGTATTTTCATTGTATTGTACGCTTTTCAAAAACAAATCGACCAAGATAGTTACTTTATCATGAAAATAGCTTGGGCTATCTCGGTTGCCTCAAATCCAAAATTGAGGATACATAATAGACATGGCTTCAAGTATTTCATCTTGAGGGAATCTATTATAAATCTCTATGGAAAGAGATTTTGCAATTTCCTTCAAATTATCACTAATAGATCTAACAATATTGTTAAAATTTTCCTTTGTAAAAGGTACTTCTCTAATAGAGCACCTGACTGTAGTACAATGGTGCATTGGTATATCAAATCCACATACATAGACACATAAGTTCCTACTTGCAGTAAACTACAAATAATTTTTAGGATGATTCAAATCTATAATTTTTTGCTAGCTTAAAAAAATTGGGTTTTTAGAAACTAGATCTAGATATAGATGATCGAGGGTCATGCATGTCATTCTATGTAGTTTGGTATATTCATTGATATACATAGTTTTATCTTGGGATTTCTTCACAAGATTTTTCATTTCATCCAACATGGAGAGAAAACTAGCTAAAGTCAAGAGTGTCTCTATATCGCTTAACCTATGTAAGAAGTCAAGAGCTTTGTCTACTGTGTTGTGATGCTCATACATTACTCCAATCAAGGATCAATATTGTGAAAGAACTCATTGCACTAGTCCATGCAAGGAGGTCCATCTAGTATCAAAATCCTTAAGAAGCTTGTTTCCTACTATTATTCCCTCAACAAAATTTTGAAATTTCATGAAATGTTTTAGACTCTGGTAGAAGTATGTGTAGAGTTGATGGACTAGATTTTCAACTTTTGATACTATAGGATACTTACTTACAATTATAAATGATAAATTCATTTTGTGGGTCATGTAGTGAATGCCAAGTGTGTATGGTGCACAATTAGTTTGTAACTTTATGCAAACATTGTTCCTGTGACCTTGCATTACTGTAGCTCCATCAACCTACACACACCAAATTTTTAGCAATTTTAAATTCATCCATACGTCCAATTTCATTCAAATATTTCTTGACTAGTTCAAATAGATTTTGTGATGTTGAACTTTCCTTCATTTTATGAACACAGAGAAGATGAGCTTGGTGGACATGTTATTTTGCAACATACACATGCATACAGACCCAAGAAGTATTATTTACCACAATAACTTCATCTAAAGATAATGAAATGAAGTTTTAATCTTTTACGTTCTCCTTTAAATCTTATTTTTCCACTACAACAAGAAATATTTCCCATTCCCATCCAGCATTTACTGACCAATGCACGCTAGGAAAGTTAGGAAAACCCAAAAAATAATAAATTTAAATATTCTAGGTAGTCTCATAGGATGCCTTTTGGACAAAATATGAAAAAAAAACTCATCTAAATAGTTTTTCCAATTGTGCTCCTTCCATTACTTTTTTTAATTGTGCCTCAATTGTATCTCCACATGTAGAAATTTTCAAAATTATTTTCTTATGATCTTCATATTCTACAACATACTTAACATGAAGATATTCTTCCTTTGATTTCTATCGTACTACTAATTGTTCCTTTATATCTATGATTTGTTTTTCATAAGCTTTATCGATATGCGTTTCTATAATGTCAAGCTTTAGCTACAACTTCTTCTCTCTTTTACATTTCCAGCTACAAATTATACACTTGTATTTTGTTAGAGGTTCATATTTGATTTCTTTCTCCACTAGCTCAATGAATGGGTACTTTGACACCCAATCAAGCTGAAAATTCCTTTTCATTTCCCACTCGCACCCTATTTTTTATTTTCCTTTTCGTTTCTTGCTACCAACATCATCTACGATGCCAACATTTTCATCCAAGTCAATTATCTCATTTTGACTAACCATGGTATCCCTTAGAACATCTTTCCTTGTATTTCCATCCTCATTTGACTCATTTAACTCAATGACAACCCGCCTTCCGATGACGATGAGGTATTGTGAATGTATTCTTCATTAATATTTGGTGGAAGAGTTGATGTTGTAGCTCCATCTTGATTTGATGGATTAGAAGCATTGCCAATTCCAAAGTAATATTGTATGGTTACTCTACATTTTGGGTGTTTTGATGGCCTCCTAGTCTCTTCACTAGCATGAGGTGTCTTACCCTGGTTGTACTTTCTTCTTGACATCTTGATCTCTCACTTCGAATTAAATCTAGAAAAAATTTCTTCTTGTTTAAGGACATAGAATAAAATACCATCTTTAAGATTGAAGCAAGCATGAAAAAGAGATAAAATATCTTATAACACTATTACGAAATTATCACTCACCTTTAAGTTTAGGTTTTCACTGAATTGCTATTCGTTAATGTAGGAATTCCTATGTTGTAATTTTCTAACTTGCCTAGGATCAACTTCAAGGTTCCAAGTGCAACTTTCAAATCCATAGCTCACAAGTTCAGAACTGAACACAATGTGTAAGAATAAATGACAATTTTGATTGTCTTTATATTTGTGTGTGGGTGAATTTAATATACTCAAATGAAAGAAACTAAGTACATGCAAAGATTAAAGACACAAGAAAACACTCAGATTGAGCTAGATGAAACTCAAGAAAGTTAATAAAAATAACAATAATTTTACCTTGTTTGAGCTTGATGAGTTTGTTTTCCCATTTTGATGGCTTGATATTTGTGCTCTATGTCAATTTTGGTAGCATAACGACTTGATTTTGCTTTATTTTTTATACAAATAAGGATGAAAGATGAAGATAGATGATTGTGGATGAAAGATTGGATATGGAGGTTGAATGAAGGCTTGAGAGATTGATATTGTGGGAGCTTGAATGTGTTTGAATGAATGAGAAAGAGAGAGAGAGAGAAAATGACTAAGTCTTTTAGTCATTAGCAAGAGGGGAGATGAATGAATGGCTAGGATTGATTCTTGGAAGAGGATCAAGGGTTGAGATTAAGGTTTGACCAAAGGAATTAAAAATTCCTTTTTAATGTGCATGGATGGGATAAAAGGAATTTAATATTCCTTGGGGAAAGGGTAATTGGTAGTACCATATGTAAGGGATGTGACAAAAGGGAATTAAAAATTCCCTTAAATCCTCATGGGGAGAAGTAAAAGGAATTAAAAATTCCTTAGAGGATGGGAGAGAACTTAAAAATTCCTCCAAGTACCTTGGGAAACTAAAATGGAATTTAAAATTTCATTTGGAGATATGGGTAGATTATGCTAATTAATGGATGATTAGAGGAGGGTTAGGTAGCTAAGAGAGATTAGGATCCCACTTTCATTTTATGGAGGATGTGACATCTCCCTAATCAATACTAGGAATGCACACATCCTTAATCAAGGATTAAGCAAGGGGGGTTAAGATTAGGAGTGAATTATGGAGGATGGGACATGAGGGTATTAAATAAATAGATTATTTGTTTAATTTTTGGAGGAAAGGGATAAGGGGTAAAGTATTTAATTATTTAATTAAATACCTTAGGGATTTAGAGGAATTTAGGGGTATTAATTAAATAATAGAAATATTATTTAATTAATATAGATAAGAGGATATAGATGAAAAAGGATAAATTTGAGAAAATGTAAGTGGCCAAATTTAGGTCTCTACATTTTTCCCCTCTTTCAGATGGTGTTACGAAGTAGCATCATTTCAAAGAATATTAAAAAATAGCACCTGGAAGAAGATGGGGTTAGATTGTGAAAGATGCCCTAGTCATTCAAAGGAGTGACTAGGAGGAAAGATGATGGGAGTGAAGATAAATATTGGGGATTGAGGATGACCCCTCAAGAGGACATGTGGGTTCAAGAGAGCACTAGTGTGCTCTCAAAATGGATGAGATGATGCAAGGGTAGATGAGGGAATATGATTTAAAATGATGGATAGAATGCGAGAGAGGATGATAAAAGATAATGAAAGGGGAAGATGATAATAAATCAAGCACAAATGGGTTCAAGGAAAAATATGATGTTTCCCTAGTAAAGCTACAAGCCAAGATTGATTGATGATGGATGGAGTTTTGTTGATGAGGGAATGATATATCTTGAAATAAAATGAGGATAGGGAAGGATACATCTTGTTGTTGATGAGGGAATGCTATATCCCAAAACAACACAAGGATAGGGAAGTATACATCCCGATGATCATGATGATGGGAGTGTTGTTGATGAGGGAATGATTTATCCCAAAAAAACACAAAGGATAGGGAAGGATACATCCCAATGATCATGATGATTGGATCAAGGCTTGAATCAAGGCTATAAATAAGAGCACAGATGCTATTAGATGATTTGTGCTAGATTGAATGGATTAGAGTTGTCTTGAGATGTGAGATTTTTGAAATGAATGAAGATGATGGAGGAAAATATTCTTAGAATAAAAAATCTATATTATCTTAAGAATATTGAAGAGATGATGAAATGATGAGGATGAAGATAGTGGAGTGATGAAAATAGATAGTATAGATAGATGAGGGGGAGTGATGAAGGATGAATGGATTAGAAAGATTTAGGGTGAATGGATGGGGAGATTTTGATAGATGAGAGGATGGGAGATTGGGAGATGAAAGGATAGTAACCAAATCAATAAATTTAATTGTTATGTATTCTACTACCATGTAATGAGCACTTAATTTGATATAGCATGAGATACTATGCACTAGGGCATGAGGAACCAAGGTGACATCATATCACATGCATGGGAATGACACAACAAACAAAAGGTTAGTCCAACATCGAAAAGTAACGAGGGCTTTGGTAGGGCCAATGTTAGAAAGCCACAAACATAAAGGATTCCCCAGTGTAACACAAGATTGCAAGGATCTTGGTGGGTACTATGCGGGACAACTAGGAAGACAAGATCACATAGAAAAATCAAGATATTCCCCTATGTCTACTATTCAAAGCACACCATGATATGATGGATTGTGGCAACCTTGAGTAGGTATAGTAGGAAGCTCAAAAGACAAAAAAAATGAAAAAGTACCAATAGATCACAATAAATTTCAAATATCCTTTACCATAGGACCAATAGGTAGATGGTATTGATACGGTCTGATGTGAGGAAGGCTACTAAGACCAAGGATAGATGGGGGTAGATTATTTGATCAACATGACTCAGGATACTCAAAATGGATTGAAACTTGGGGGGCTAATGGATTTTTTTGTTAAGAACCAACTGAATAGGGACACACTTGACAACATGACACAAAACCAAGACACATCCTAAGGACATACCTAGGGTCTTGAGGGTTGATCATAGATTAGCCTTGCCTACATGAAAGCGTAGAGACCTCGTAGTTTGATAAAAAAAAACTAACAACCAATGATGGATAAAAGTGGAAAGATAAAAATAATGAATCAAATGGATGGACAAGAGCCTTGGGGTCCCATCAAATATGGCCTTTCCTACATGAAAGCACAAAGGAAACATAGTTCGATAAAATACCAATGACAAACAATGGATGATGAGATGACCATGATAAGTAGATACAATGATGGAGCTAACATGATGAGACACAATAGGCCTTGTGGATAGGATGGTTGATATGCATAAGATGTGGATTATAGGAAGCTCAAAAATGGGATAGTTAGCCAAATCATCAAAAGATGAATTGGGAGGATAGTATGATGGATAGATGAGAAATTAATATTGACATGTGATTAACAAGATGTGAGAAATATATAGGAGTGATGATAGTGAGATGAATGAAATTAGATTGCATGGAGGTATCCTATAGATAGATACTAATGACAAGGGATTATGAGAGGGAATGAGGATAGAGATGAATGGAGAGAGAGATAAGGATGGGCGGGGGAAGGGATGATATGATGGATGGATAGAAAGATAAGGATGGGAAGATGGAAAAGTATTAGTGGATGGAGGGATGGGAAGATGAAAAGGGATTAGTGGATGGATGGGTGGGAAGATAATGATGGGAAGATGGAAAAGGATTAGTGAATGGATGGATGGGAATATGAAAATGGATTAGTGGATGGATATATGGGAATATGGAAAGGGATTTTTGGATGAAAGGGGAATGCAAAGGTAAGGATGGGGTGATGGAAGGGAGTATTTGGATGGATGGATGGGAAGGTGGAAATAGTGATATGGAAGGGATGAAAATATGTATGAATGTTGTCTCCAAGTACTATGCCACAAAGAAGGAGATTCCCTACTCTAGATATGTCATGTGTGATGAGGAAAGAGGGATGGAAGATAGGAGGATGGGTGAATAAGGGAGTGAGATGGATATGGAAAGGATGTATGGATGGATAAGGGAATGAGATGCCAAGAGGTTTCCAAAGAATGTATCATTATTTACCCTTTTCCTTATTAAGATCATAAGGAAGATGGATGGATTGGAATAAAAGGGATATGGTAGGTAGGATAGGTGCATAGGTTGGATGAAGGAGATGAAGGGGATGAAGTTGCCCCCAAGTGTCGAAGTAAATGAGATGTGGGATTTAAAAATGATTCCTATTTGCCAAGTTTTCATCATGGTACTTATCCAAGGCACTTGTTTGCCAAGTTTTCATCATTGGATGAATTTTTTCTTTATTTATTTTTTTAAGATTTGTTTTTTACATTTTTGGTTTTTTTGGAAAGTGTTTGGATGGAGATGGATGATAATAGGTATGTGGATAAATGGATTTGGAAGACATGTGATAAGGGGATGGATGAAGGAATCAAGTATCAAGTGCCATATGAGGTAATATGATCTCATGTGTGAAATTACTATTGGATGTTGGAACAACCTTATTAGGATGGATGGATTATGCAAGGGAATGAATTAAAGGGATTGGATGGGTGAAATACATGGGTAATGGATGGGATGTGGAAAGTGTATGGATGGAATGATAGATTAGATGTGTGATGGGGGAATGTTTTTAGGACCAACATTGACACATATGGTGGGGGATGTGAAATGATAGGAGGATTAGTGGATGGAGAATGTGGGGATAATGGAGGAGTTGGGATAGTGAATTTTGGGACATAAGGATCCAAAATATATTTATGAGATGGAGGATGTGAATGATTAGCTTTTGGATTAGTAACTTTGGATGTTTCATTTGAAGGCAGTGCATACTCTTTCTTTGGGATCCACATGGTTTTGATTTTTCTTAAATAGGCTTGTGTAGTTTTTGTGATAGATTACACTTTTGGATGGGATTTTCCTTTTCTTCATCATGTCCTTTGGAGGGGACATGGGTATACTTAGATTCATGTGGATGTTTGGATTAATGCATTTTTACTTTGGAATCCAAAGTGATTTTAATAGCAATGGGATGGGTGTGAGGAGATGGATGATGTAGAGAGAATATGAATGGATTGATAGAGGTATGATTTTGGAGATGATATGTGGATGGAGGATGTATAGGTATGTTCCTTTGTTGATCTTGATTAGGGAACGCGAAAGTGGGATGTTTACGATGGGTGACATAGATAGGCGATTGATGGATATACGGTCCTAAAATGGACTTAGTATATGGAGGATGTGTGATGGTGGATGGAGGGACATATGGACCCAAAATAGACATAGTAGATACAAGATGGGTGATAGTGTATGGAGGGACATAGGGACCCAAAATAGACATAGTAGATGAAGGATGAGTGATGGTGGATGCAGGGACATAAGGACCCAAAATGGATTTGGAGGATGAAGGAGGAATATGGATGGTTTTTTTGAGGTGATATGATGGAGGGGGGATGTCTAAAAATGGTTTGGAAGAGGCTTGCTTAGGATTTACAAAATTTGTACCATTTTTGGATTTTGAGTCTTGAGGGATATATCCAATACCTTGTGCACATGGGTGTTATTTGACATGGATGGGCTCCAATATACCTTGATCATGAAGGCCTAAGCCTTTTCCTTGATAGTTCATGATCTTGAGCATTCAACTTATGGTAGGATGCTTGTTATTTTGGAAAAATGATGCGATTTCATTATTAGATGGAGAAGGAAGGGTGGTGTATATGATTTGTTTTCTTCTAGAAGAAAACCATCATGAATGAATGTAAGAGGGCCAAGGAGATATGGAGGTGGTGATAAAGGATCATGAGATGGAGATGATGGGATAGTAGGATCTTGATTTGGAGGACGAGGTGGTAAGGAATCATGAGGGGGATTAGATGTAATGGTAGGATCTTGATTGGTAAGGGAATCAATGGATGGAATGGAGGTAATATGATCTTGATATGGAGTGGATAAGATGGTAGGATTTTTATGTGGACGAGGGGATATGTTGGTATGATTTGGATCAATCTCTTGGAATATTTTAACTTGTGTAGGTGGCATGATGATAGAGGAGTGTTTTATGGGTTCCTTGGATGGGGAGACAAATGGATGGAGGATTCATGAGGTTCATGGGAGTGGATTTTGGTAATACTAGTAGGAGAAGGAGGATGTATTTGGGTGTATTTGATGGGTAAGGTGGTTCTAGGGGTAGAAGATGGGGATTCAATGGATTCAGTGGGTTTGATGATTTCGATGGTTTGGATGGTGTTAGGAGTGGTAATAGTAATGATAGGTGTAGGATGGAGAAGGGCCTCATAAATAGTGATCTACATGGTGGAGTGGGGTGGCATGGCTCCATGACATCAAGATGTGGATTTGGGGATGTATATTTTTCATGAGTCCTTCTATGACATTTGGAAGGGGATACTTGCGTATTTTAGGCTTAGATTGGGTGATGGGAATAGATAAAGAATTATGAATGGGTGGGGGACTAGGATTATGGATTGGTGGATTAGGATTAGATGGAGGAATGGGATTGTATTGAGGAATAAGAGTAGGTGGAGGATTAGGATTGGTGAGGGGATCAAGATTAGATGGAGGATTAAGGTAAGATGGATTAGAGGGAGGATTAGGATATGATGGAGTGGAATATGGAGTGATATAGGAGGATATGGACGGTGGATTAGGATCATGGAGTTGAGGGTTAGGATTATGAATTTGGCTTGGAGAACAATGAGATGGATTGGGATTAGATGAAGGACATAGGTATGATGGATTGGAGGAAGGATTAGGATATGATGGAGTGGAAGATGGGGTGACATAAGAGGATATGGATGGTGGATTAGGATAGGAGGACATGGATGGTAGATTAGTATAAAAATATGTGGATGGAGGATTGATGTTGGAGAAATCAAATTGAGAATTAAGGTAGGAATATTGGGATGGTAGATTAAGGTGGGAAGATTGGGATGCTAGATTACGATAGGAGGACATGGATGGTGGATTAGGATCATGTATTGGAGGATACTGAGATGGAGGATTTGGACTAGGGGTGAAGGTGATAGTGTTGTTGTGCAAAGATGGAGGTTGATATATGGATAGAGGAGAAGATGGAGGTATGAATATTGGATGCGAGGGATATGTAGGGGATAGATAAGATGGACATGTGGATGAAGGGTAGGATGGATATGTGGATGGGGAAGATAATGAATATCCCTTCTCAAAGGTAGCAGAAGGATTGTTGTTGGGCGTTGATGAAGGCATGATGTGATAGATTGGATGAAATTAGATTTTGGATGATTCTTAGGGAGAGATGAATAGTCATGGTAGAATCAAGGGGATCTATATCATACTCATCCTGATCAACAAGAATTTCATTGTCATTTTCAATGTAATTGGGCTCTCCCTTGACTACTATTTTGGTTACATTTATGGAGCATAATGATTCATGGTGATGGATTGGATGGATTTGCATTGAAAATATGAGAATAGATAGTTATAAGAAAAGAAGAGAGGATGAAAAGATAAATAAAATGGATTAGAACATGGTAGAAGGGATCTTAAGATTTATTTCGATATCAAAAGATCTTGGATGTAGATGGACTAAAGCTCAAACTAGGGTGTGAATTAAGCTCAGATTAGGATTTGAATTAAGATTATATTAGTATTAGACTAAAGCTCATATTAGGATTTGATTTAAGCTTGGATTAGGATTGGATTTGAAGCTTAGATTAGGATTTGATTAAAGATCAAATTGGGATTCGATTTAAGCTCAAATTAGAATTGGATTGAAGCTTAGATTAAGATTTGATTGGGAAGATGTGATGGGAGAGACTCCTAAAGTCAAGGATGTAGCTAAAATGATGAGGATGATTGTTGGAATGGATGAAGGATAGCTTTAGCTGACTCCTTGCTCAAAGGGGATGATGTTGTGGACAAGATTGATAATGATTCATAAGATGAAAGTGACCATTTGGAGATGGATATGAAGAGGAAAAATGATTGGATTATTATTTTGGACTGAGAAAGATATAGGCTAATCATAATAGGATAGATTGACTCTCTGGATTTTGGATGGGAAGTGCATTCACCCAAGAATAGAGCGCAATTTCCTTTGTAGGTAGCAAAAATGCCTAAGTACAAAAACACCTATCTATGACACAGGATGGCCTACCTATGGATATGTATGGATAGTATGCCAGTAGGATTTCCCCTGTGTGAAGCAGAATCCCCTATCTAGGGGATGATGATATGGAAAAGAAAGGAAAATTTTCCCCTAAAGGGACCAGGATCACCTATTCGGGGGATGATGGTATGCATTAGAAATGCGGATTCGCCCCTAAAGGGAGCAAAATCACCTATTGAGGATGAATGACTAGAAAATGATGCAGAATCACCCCTATGAGGGTGGGTTCCCCCACCCATAGTGTGGATTCACCTCTTTGGGAAATGTATTCGCCCTTGGGGAAGGGAGGGACTATGGCGAAGGACATATGACAACCAAAAAGAAAAAAATGGGCAAAGACTAACTTAGGACTGAAGATAATCACTGGTATCACATGAGAAGACATGCCAAGAACATGAATAGCCTTAGAATTAGTAGTAAGGGTTTGAAAACTTGATGTGGTCCCACCACCCCAAGGGGTTAATACTTTGTGATACTAGGGTGGAAGCACCCTTTTTCATGAAGCCAAATAGCTAAGATCCAATGGCATAGGGTTGTCAACAGACACCACAGTCTCATCTTCTCTCTCTCCTTGGGAAATATCATAGTTCACCATGAGGATTTCTATCTCAACCTAAGGGAGTATGTAGTGAGTAGCTTCAGGGTGTCTTCCACAATCTCTATACTACACCAAGTCATGGCTAAAATATGGGTATTAAACTAGGTTGAACAGGAAACTAGGGGGGTCCTCGATACAACAGGAGGGTACATGAGGCACAATTGTGAACACCAGATTGTCACAAGCATGGATTGGGAGCCCTAGTGAGGTACTAGAAACTTGGACTAACCCTTCACATATAACTAGGAATCACCCTAGTATCAATTCTCTGTCAGACATGACGTGACTGGATTGGGATACAACTTTAGTTCTCCCATCTTTATATACCCATTGGTAACACGTGGTCAAGATCATCCCTCGGGTGATGAAATCCCATGAAGGTCTCACTAAAGCTTAGGAAATGCTAGGAATTTATGATCCCCAAGATTGCACATAGCGCAAATGTAGTGCAAGGGGAGAGCATTACTATAGCTCCATCAATTTCTAAAAACACCAAATTTTTGGCAATTGTCAAGTAATCCATACCTCCAATTTCATTCAAATATTTCTTGACTAGTTCAAATAGATTTTGTGATGTTGAACTATCCTTCATTTTATGAACACAAAGTAGATGAGCTTGGCAGACATGTTGTTTTACAACATACCCAAGAAGTATTATTTATCGTAGTAACTTCATTTAAATGTAATGCAATGAAGCTTGACTCTTTTACTTTCTCCTTTAAATCTTGATTTTCCACTACAACAAGACAAATTTCCCATTCCCATCTAGCATTTATTAACCAATGCATGCTAGGAAAGTTAGGAACTCCCAAAAAAATAATAAATTAAAATGTTCTAGGTAGCCTATCATAAGATGCCCTTTGGACAAAATATGAAAAACAACACTCATCTCAATAGTTTTTTCTAGTTGTGCTCCTTCCATTACTTTTCCAAATTGAGCCTCAATTGTACCTCCACATGTAACAAGCTTCAACATTCTTTTCTTATGATCTTCATATTTTGTGGCATACTTAATATGAAGACATTACTCCTTTGATTTCTATTGTACTATTGGTTGTTCATTTCTATCTATGATTTTTTTTCATAAACTTTACAAATATGCTTTTCTATAGTGTCAAGATTTAGCTGCAACTTCTTGTCTCTTTTATATTTCAAACTACAAATCATACACTTGCATTTTGTTAGAGGTTCATCTTTGATTTCTTTCTCCACTGGCTCAATGAATGAGTACTTTCACACCCAATCAAGCTAAAAATTCCTTGTCATTTCCCACTCATGCCCCATTTTTTATATGCCTTTTCTTTTCTTGCTACCAACATCATCTACGACGCCAAAATTTTCATCCAAGTCAATTATCTCATTTTGGCTAACCATGGTATCCCTTGGAACATTTTTTGTGGTATTTCCATCCTCATTTGACTCATTTAACTCAATGAAAATCCCACCTTCTAGTGGTGGTGAGGTATTGTGAATTTCTTCTTCATTAATATTTGGTGGAAGAGTTGATGATGTAGCTCCATATTGATTTGATGGATCAAAAGAATTTTAAATTCCAAAGTAAGACTATATGAAAACTCTACGTTTTGGGCATTTTGATGGTCTCCCAATCCCTTCACCAGCCTAATGAGTCTTACCCTTGTTGCACTTTTTTCTCAACATCTTGATCTCCCACTTCGAATAAAAGCTAGAAAAAAATGTCTTCTTATTTAAGGACATAGAATATAGATCCCATTCCCTACTCAATATCATCTTTAATATTGAAGCAGGAATGGAAAAGAGATAAAAAAATATTATAACACTGTGAAGAAATGATCACTCACCTTTAAGTTTAGGTTTTCACTAACTTGGTATTCATTAATGTAGGAATGCCTATGTTGTAAGTTTGTAAATTGCCTAGGATCAACTTCAAGGTTCCAAGTCCAAATTCTGAATTGAGATCTCACAAGTTCAAAATATAACCAAATGTGTAAGAATAAATGATAGTTTTGATTGTATTTATATCTGTGTATAGGGGAATTTAATCTACTCAAATGCAAGAAACTAAGAACATGAAAATATTAAAGACACAAAAAAACACTCAAATTGGGCTAGATGAAACTCAAGCAAGTTAATAAAAATAACACTAATTTTACCTTGTTTGAGCTTGATGAGTTTGTTTTCCCATATTGATCGCTTGATATGTGTGCTCTATGTCGATTTTGATAGCATAACAAATTGTTTTTTCTTGATTTTTGATGCAAATAGGGATGCAAGATGAATATAGATGATCTTGGATGAAATATTGGCTATGGAGGTTGAATGAAGTCTTGAGAGATTGAGATTGTGAGAGGTTGAATTTGATTAAATGAATGGGAGATAGAGAAAAATGACTATCTTTTAGTCATTAGCAAGAGGGGAGATGAATGAATGGATAGGATTGATTCTTGGAAGAGAATCAAGGGTTGAGATCAAGGTTTGACCAAAGGAATTACAAATTCCTTTTTAATGTGCATGGATGGGATAAAAGGAATTTAACATTCCTTGGGGAAGGGGTACTTGGTAGTACCATACATAAGGGATGTGACAAAAGGGAATTAAAAATTCCCTTAAACCCTCATGGGCATAAGGAAAAGGAATTAAAAATTCCTTGGGGGATGGGAGAGGAATTAAAAATTCTTCCAAGTACCTTGGGAAACTAAAATGGAATTTAAAATTCCATTTGGGGATGTGGGTAGATTGGGCTAATTAATGCATGACTAGAGGAGGGTTATGTGGCTAAGAGAGATTAGTATCCCACTTGCATTTTATGGAGGATGTGACACCTCCCTAATCAATGATTAGGAATATGCACATCCTTAATCAAGGATTAAGCAAGGGGGATTAAGATTAGGAGAGGATTATGAAGGATGAGACATGAGGGTATTAAATAAATAGATTATTTATTTAATTTTTGGAGGAAAGGGATAAGTGGTAAAGTATCTAATTATTTAATTAAATACCTTAGGGATTTAGATGACTTTAGGGTTATTAATTAAATAATATAAATATTATTTAATTAATGTAGATAAGAGGATATTTAGATGGAAAAAGGATAAATTTGACCAAATGTGAGTGGCCAAATTTAGGTGTCTACGATATCAATCCATATTTGGAAAATTATGAACGATTTTTAAATGGTATATTGAAAATTTAGTGAATCTCACGTGATTATACAACAATATATTTAAGTTTTGGGTGAATCAAACCTCGATGGAACACATATGTTGTAATTTTCAAGGAGATTATGACCCTACAATTAACATGGAGGTGTCATGGCAACTGGTGAAATGTGTCCTCAAATGTAATTATTTTTTAATGTTATTGGTGAAATGGGTCCTTATAAGTAACTATTTGTAAATATTAATTGGTGAAATGGGTCCTCATTAGAAACTATTTGTAAATTTTAATTGGAAAAAATGGGTCCTGATACACAATGTTGTTTTAATAGTATTGTTGAATATGTAGGTGATTTAATAGATGCTTCCGAGATTCTAGGCAAAAATATTAATTGGTCCATTTGAAACATGTAGTTTGTTATAGAGAAATTATTACTTAAATATGCCTCATAAGATAAATCGATGGCGAATGGAAATGTATTAGACCGACAAATTATAAAATTCAGGTGATTTGGCCACCCTATTGGGTTTAATTTATTCACCAATTAGCAAAGATTTGTCACTAAAAAGTTCCCTAACACTACAAGATGCTTAGAATAAAAAATTCTAAACTTAATTTAGTCTAAATGATAATGAAAATGATAAAAGATGCTTAGATTAGAAATTCAAAAAAAATGCAATCTAAAATGATATGAAAATGATAAAAGATGCTTAGAATAACAAATTCTAAAAAAAATTATGCAAACTAAATGATAATGAAAATGATAGAAGATGCTTGGAATAAAAAATTCTAAACAACTTAATGTACAGTAAAATGATAATTAAAATGAGAAATGATGCTTAGAATAAAAAATTTTAAACAAATTTATGCAATCTAAAATGATAATAAAAATGATAAAATATGCTTAGAATAAAAAAATCAATGCAATCTAAAATGATAATGAACATGATAAAGGGTGGATAGATGATAGGAAAAAACCATAGTGTATCATCCAAAATTGAACTAACCTGATAAGAAAAGCGGAAAGTGAACACACTTGCATATTCAAAACTCAATGATTAGGAAAGGGATAGCAAAAATAGATACAAATCATAGGAAAATGGGATGGTACATGGTAGGATGGAGATTGGTTTTTTAGAAAATTGATATTATTCATTAGATTTCCATGTATTGAACACTTGACTTGATATAGAATGAGATAATATGCACTAGACTATGAGAAACCTAGGTGAATGTCATAAAATTGCACCCCTTTCAATTTCACTTAAATTATCACATCCACTTTAGTGTCCACTCCCTTAGTATTTGTCTAGTCTCATTTTTAGCCTTTTCATTAGCATTTTTCCCTCTCAGGATGCTCAGGACCCCCTTTTTCAACAACTACCTTTATGTGCTAGCTTTGCATCAGACCTTTCACTTTTCTTGTTCTCATTGTTTTGTAGCATGATTTGTTTGTACACTAGTACATCACACAAACGTCTGTGTCCTACACTAGTGTCCCATGAAATTTTGGCATTCAAACAATTTTTTTGAGTGCCTTGCCACTTGCAAGCTACTTTTGTCGATGGTAATGGGTTGGGATGCTTTTATAACAACTCAAGAAGCTTCTTTTCCCTTCGATTTTCATTTTAAAGTGGTCTTTTCAATATATTTAGTCTTCTTGGATCCTCTCTTGAACTCTCTTCTCCTTTATTGGAAATTCTTTCTCTCTTTTTCTCTCTCTCAAGCTTGCACAACTCTCTTTCTTGCTACAACACTCTCATGTTCTTACAAATCTCTATACTTATCTCTTGGCTCTCATAGCTCTCTCTCTCTCTCTCTCTCTCTCTCTATTTGGCTTCCTCAAGCCTTGCAAGTTATATTTATCTTGCTTATCTTGTGTCTTTGAGCATCTTGGGATTTCTCACATCCCTTGTCTATGCATTTTTTATCTCATCTATTTATCTATTTATGTGTCGATCTTTCCATATATCTATCCATCTAGCTATCGGTGGAGGTGGGAACACTAAAACAAGGGTTTGAATATGACAAGCTCCTAAACCACCCAACAATTTCCCTCAATATTATGTGTGCAAGTATCAAAGACATTCATTTGTTGGAGGTTTCATTACATGGGTTGATGTGAGCACTTTCTTTCTCCTCTTTATTTTTATCATTTACATCTCATTTGCTTTACTTTACAATAGTTTTGTTATTTTCCCACATTCTAGAATTTCTTAGTAATCAGATCGTAGTAGTCACTTTACATGTTCTCTATGACATTCTTTTTTTCGGTTTGTGCGAGACACCAACACATCTCTGGGATGCTAGCACCTTCATAAGTTTTTACATACTATTTTTGGGTCTTCTAATAGTTAAAATCCATCAGGATGCTCTATGTGAAGTTCTAATTCACCATTCAAGAAAGCATATTTCACATCCATTTGATATACTTTGAAGTTCTTGTGGATAAAAAATGCAAGAAACATTCTAATAGCCTCCATTCTAGCCACTAGAGAAAATGTTTCTTCAAACTCAATTACTTCCACTTGTGAATATCCTTTGCATACCCGTATTTCTTTATTTCTCACAACTTCTCCATATTCATTCAATTTGTTTCTGAATGACCATTTTGTACCAATTACATTCTTTTTTGCAAGCCTTGGAACTAATTCCCAAGTTTTATTTTTCTCAATTTTACTTATCTCTTCTTCCATTTCTTATATCCATCCTCCATCTTTGATAGCTACATCAACAAAAAATTTGGTTTTATTCTTTATAGAAGAGAAAAATTTACCTATTCATTTGTCTTTCCAAATCTTCTTCTTGTTTGCGCTCCTTCATTTTTTCTCTAATGATCTAATCTTCTGATTGATTTTTTTGAGCATATTTGGTAGGAGTTTTGGGGATATTTTCCAATGCTTCTTCCTTCTCTTTAACTTCTTCTTCTTCTTCCTCTATGCAGGTAGATGCAGCAAACCAACAATCCTCATGCTTATGTGTGTTTTGATATGACTCTTCATCAACTCTGACATTTATACTTTCAACAACCTTCCTTAGAATTTTATTGTAGCATTTGAAAAAACTTCTCCTAGTTGAGTACCCAAGAAATATTCCTTCATCTAATCTTGAATCAAAATTTATCAAACTTCTTCATCTCTTTTGATAAAGGATTTGCTTCCAAAAATTCTAAAATATTTTATAGTTGTTGGTCTCCCATACCACAACTCATAGGGATTTTTTGGTGCTATCCACCCTTATCTAACCTCTATTAAGAATATAGACAACAATATATATTTCTTCTTTCCAATACACATCATATAATTTAGCTTCATTCAACATTTTTCTTTTCATCTCTTGAAAAAATCTTTTTTTTCTCTCCACTACTCCATTTTGCTAAGGAGTTCTAGTAGTAGAATAATGTCTCTTTATCCCATGATCTTAAAAAAATTCTTCAAGCTCACTTGATGTGAACTCACCACCTCTATCAGACCTCAAACACTTGATTCTAGCATTCATTTCATTATCAACCATTTACTTGAAAATATTAAATCTATTGAAATATTCTAACATTTATTTTAAGAATGTAATCCATGTCAACCTAGAGAAATCATCTATGAGTAACATGAATTACCTTTCACCTTAGACTCTTTTTCCTAGTTGGTTCACACAAATTAGTATGAATTAATTCTAAAGGCCTTGTAGTATAATACTCTTTGGTCTTGAATATTATCCTTGTCTACTTCCCAATCTGACATTCTCTACACATATTATTTTAGGTTTCACAACCCTAGACATATCTCTCACTACTTGCATGGAGCTGATTTTTACAAGGTTATCAAAGTTGATGTGTCCCATCCTCTTTTGTCACATAAAACATTAATTTTTTATGCTAGAAGACAAATTCTTCCATTTACACCGTTAAGGATGTATAAGTTTCCTTCAATCCTTGAACCTTCTGATTTCACATCCTTGCTCATTCAATAAGAGATTGTATCCTTTGCTACACATCTGACTTACACTAAGAATATTATGCATGATACCTTCAACATATTAAACATCTTTAGTCTTGTATTTTCCATCAATAATTATAGTTCCATTTCCATAGATCTTTGTTGATGAATTATCTCCAAACTTTACTAATCCCCCATTCTATTTAACCAACTTGATGAATTTTGTTTTGTCACTGTGAATTGAACACCCACTATCTATTACCCATATTTTTTTTTGTCCCTAAGCATGAAATTTTGTCTATAAAACCATTGAATTTTAATTTGTTGTTTCCTTGACTTGCTCAACACCATTTGCCTTTTGGGTTTTTTATCTTGCAAAATCACTTTTGTAAAATTTTGTTATATGTCCAATATTGTTGTAGATCTGACATGTCATATTGACATCCACTAGAGAGGCAAGAGAATTTCTACTTACAATTTTTTTTATATTCATTTCAGATTTTCACTCTATAGCCTTATGTCCATACTTATTGCAAATGAAACAAGAACCAAAAAATGCAATTTAACCTGTTTGTTGAGGGGCTTCTAGCATGATGAGATATTTCCTTATTTTTGATATCAGCTTCCTATCCTCCATAAATAGCTTTCTCTAATTCCTTTTTGAGCAAAAAGATCTTATTCTCAATATTTTTACATTCACTTATTTTGGATTCAATCAAGGCCTTTTTCCTTTTGTTCTATTTTCTTGCACATTCCAAATCTTCAAGAGTAGAGACAAGTTTACCTTCAAAACAAACTTCACCTTCTTCTTCATCCATAAATTTTCTTGAACTTCTAGAGATCTTAGTGGCCATAAATAGGGATTCATCTCCATTATAATCTAAAGAGCTATGGTCTCTTTCATCTGAAGAGTAGTATTCTTCTTTGGAGAGGATATTCCTCTTGAAATTGTTTCTCTTGAAACCCTTGTTGCTACTTTCATTTTATCCAAGGAGACATTTAGAAGAATAATGACCAATTCTCCCACAATCAAAACATTTGAATGGTAATTTACCTTTGTTCTTTCCTGATCCTTTCTTCAACTTTCTCACAAAGTTTTCTTCGTCTTCCTTAGAATCACTATGTGAACCAGATTCTTCTTCTTTCTTTACAACTTTTAAAGTAACTTCTCTTTTGTGTGTACTTTGAACTTCATTCCTCATTTCATTGGCTATAAGGGATCCAAAAAAATCTTCCATGGTAAGCTTTGTCATATCCTTCGCTTCTTCAATTGTATTTTTTTTGAGTTAAATCAGTGAGGGAGAGTTCTCGGGACTTTCTTTGCCACCACAAAGTCAGTTATGTCTTCTCCAAGACCTTTTATTCCCTTCACAATTTCATCTATCTAAAGCAGATAGTTGGATATGTTCTCCTCTTCCTTCATCTTTAGATTCTCAAACAATGTTGTATAGGGTTGCAACTTTGCTTGCTTCACACTATCATTTAATTCATAGAGATTCTTGAGCTTATCCCATATCTCCTTTGTAGTGTTGTATTTCACTACCTTAACAAATTTAAAATTTTCTAACCCACTTATAATAGTATTCTTTGCTTTAGAATTGTTCTCATGAGCCATTTTTTCATTTGAATCAGCGATAGGATGAGAAATTTCAACATAATCATCCTTGGATACTCTCAAAACATCATACCCAAGTGATATGAGATAGGAATCCATACTCACACTCCTAAAGGAATAGTTGTTCCCATCAAACGACGGTGCCTTAGAAGAGTACTCCTTATCAACCATGTGGTCTAAACCAAGATCTACCTTTAACTATTAGGCTTCACCAAGGAACTCAACTCTAATACCCATTATCAAAACACATAGATATACTAAGAGTGGGGGTGAATTAGTATATTCCTTAAAGGATTGAATTCAAAAATTAACAATTAAAACTTGCAACCAAATAGATCATTCAAAAGAAGAGCACACAATCACAACACTAGATTTATGTTGAAAACCCAACAAGGGAAAAACCAAGGTGAGAAAGTTGTGTGGAGCTACTATTTGAATCTAGCCTCAAAAAATGAAGCAATCGTTACAAAAAAAATTAAGTTCTTTAACCTAAGAAAGTTTACAACTCCCTATTGAAAACTTATAGAATGAGGGAGCAACCATAGAATACAACTTTTGATTAATTAGATGATCAACCACCACCACAACACTTTTGCTACCTCTGACTCACTTCCTTTAACACTTATACTCCTCTCTTTTTGGCTCACTACCTCCAACATTCACACTTGCACTTCTACCTTCATCTCACTACCTCCAAAACTCATTTACTCACTTTGATTGGCTCACTTCCTTCCAAAATTCACTTATACTCTTCTAATTTTGGTTTAGTACATCTAGCATATATCAAATACTTCTCTAAATATTCACACTCATACCTATGCCTTCAGTGCATTGCTTTCATAAAATTACATTAACCACAGATTGAACACTTGAACACCTTGATCGCACACTTTATCTTTCATTTATACTTTCTGCTACTATCAAAATGTTTCTCCTTGTCATCTATATTGAAATGTATGAACATGAAGCATGCAAAAACTATATTGAGTCAGCTCCAAAACATTTGTGGGAAAGGGAAATTCAATGTGGTTCAAGCCAGGAGATAATAAGGACCTATTTTAACTTTGCATACATTCGCATGTTGGTGCATGCCATAAAACTTGGTGTAGATAACTTAAAGTACTGTCGGCCTAACAAACAATCAACCATAAAAATATTAACTCCAAACCATAAGTGGTACTAGAGTGATGAGATAGCATCACATGGATTACATCACAAGCATAAAATGATATTCAAGAATACTTCCATGCCCTTATTTTACACCTTCATGCAATATTATATTGGCGCAATCAAACAAACATATAACTAGTATTTATTATAAACCTAAATAACACAATCTTGAGATATAACTTTGAAAACTAAACTTGTGGTACACTTCAACAACTGAAACTCAAAGAGATAAAAAATAGACATGTAAAACTCATCCTTCTTACCACAAGACCACAACAACTACATATAGAAATATGAAGCATTTCTTTGAAACTTCCTTAACTGCAATAGAATAGTCTTCACTTCGCTTAATTAGGAAACTTCTGAGGTGACTTCTATATTCTAAAAATTGGAACACACATTCTTCACACTTGACTCTATCTACCTTCCAAAATACAAGACCTTATCTTTTAATGTGAAGGAATTCAAATCATTCTCTGGAGATTTTTAGAGAAACTTCCTAATCCATTTACTATAAGAAAATCAAAAGACAATGAATAAAATATTTATAGCATCATTCAATTATTCATGAGCAACAAAAAATAACTATTATAGCAACTCATGAAATCCAGCATCATTCATAATACTTCATGATCAAAATACCTATTGTAGCATATGCAACCATCACATGTTGCCACTTTGCTGACAATAGAAAAACCATCATCAGTAAAATCCATACTATTGACATCAATGATAATATCTACATCATTCTTGCAACAAATTATTCTCATCAAATGCTTAGAATTCTAGGTGAACTATTTTCCTAATTTGATTATAGTATTTATAGAAGTAAATTTTCTATGTATTCGACAAAAAAATATCTTTTTTTCCATGACACTTAGCTTGCATGACCCAAAACATGAGACACCTATTTTTTGAGTTTGAATGTGGTTCGTTGATCATTTAAAAATAGTACAAGATCTGATGGTTGCTAGCCATTTGACTGATTTGAAAATATTTGAAGTGAGTTGACAAGATCTTCAACTAATAAAACTACTCCACATGGAACCACCCTTACACCTCACTATAAGAAATATTACCAAAGACACAAAAAAAGGACCTAACGTCATCAATAGCCATGTTGTAGAATTTTTCAGCTCTACACCATGAAAATAAAACTATTGTAAAGAGCTCACAAACCCATGGAATGCACCAAGATTGTGTCACACGTCACCCAATCCACACCTTGAAAATATTTCCTTTGATGTAAAACCTACCAGAAAATGAGACTCGAGCATGTGTACATCTTAATAGCTCTAAAATATGGCATGTGTCCACTTTATATGGTTCCATGAAATGAACTTACGAGACCTCATTGATGTGTCCCATGAAATGATAGAAACCTCTAAAATATTCATGTAGGAAGTAACGGTGGGGTCCACATACTAGGCATTCGTAACTTACGGGTTCTTTTAGCACGTGCTCCCTTTAAAACAAATTATTGTCTACTAGGGAATGAAGGTCTAGTTTATAGGAATAGATATAAGACCTTATGGATTAAACTAATGTAGAGCTACCACCAACTCCAATCATTCACAAGGGTACTGCAAACCCCAAACACAACTAAGAAGTTCCATTAGGCTTGTCAAGCCAAAATTTACTCAACTTTCAACATAAACACTTCTTGTCACAAGACACCAAGACTCACCAACAACTCCAAATTCTTATCCAATATTTTTAAGGAATATAACAAGATTAAGATGCTTGAAGAATCACAATTGCATCACCAATTTGATCAACAACAACTCACAATGATAATTTCACTATTTCACTTGATAACAAGAATGACACCCAACACACCAAATCACCAAATATGCTTCTTAAAGACACATCAGGCCCAAAAAAAAATTCAACATCATATGACTATATCAAAGCAAGAACAATGTTAAGCAACTCAGAATCAATCAACTTCTTCTTCCATCTACACATTCAAGGCATCAAATGCTAAAAGTAGTCCTTTTGGACAAAAATGGGTGTATCTCCTGATCCATCTTCAATATCCACACACTCCATACATTTTAAGGAACCCATTTTTCCATACATTAACATATACAACTAGGCATACTTTTTTTGGAAAGTATAAGAGAAACAATAACCTATCTACAACCAAAGTGGACCAAATAAGACAATTTTCCAAAGCAACTACCTTTGTATCAACTTGAAAATGCCTAACAACCCTATTAATAATTGAGTTATGTCACATAACTATAGATTCCACCATTTTCAGGGACTAGAAAATCCAATCAAGCACCTAACTATAAAACCCTTAATTCTAGGCTTGGCAATGCTTAAGTGCATGAGGGTTTATTTGAGAAGTACACTCCAAACCTTCTAGGGCTCTACAAGTACTTCAAAAACATTGATGTATGTCTTCACAAGTTTTATAAACCATCTCCATACCTTCTTAAGTTTTCTTCCATCGATCTTCAACATGGATCCATCATTTTACATGAAGAAAACTCATAAATTTCTAAGAAACAATCATCCATTCTCAACTCAAGTCTTCCCCTATCCTTCCAACACACAATAACATTAAAAAATCCTAACTAAAACCTAATAAAATCTAATCCATTGACCTATGCTACCTAATTTCGTGGAGTAGCCATTATTTGCTACCAAGACTCTCAAAACCCTATTTAATGGTTCACAGACTGGTAGGTCAAGGATTTTCTCAAAAAAAGGTTTCACTTATTCTAATGCCTTCAAAATTATTTATATTGAAACTAATTACTTCTTCTACCACATATAATGGGAATCTAAATATGGTATTGTTTCTCAAGTCTAAACTAGAAAGAAAAACAAATAAATTATAGAAACAAGGTACTCCTTTTATTAAATATTCTTCAAGATTACAATGGATCACCACTTGCCCGCCTTCCCCAAGTCTTTAATATATAGTTACATCATAAATAATTCCTGCCCCTTCACCTTCAACTAACTAACTACCTCTTACAATGAGGTGACTCTTCATATTCTTGACAACCTTTGCATTTTACAAATATTGTAACTTTTGTAATTTGTGCTACAAAATAACATTTTTCCCAAATTGACACATTTAACCCTCTAGAGACCTATAGATGACCTTTAATACATTAATTATGCCTTCTCAAGACTTTTAAAATGCCTTTACATTTGAAAAATTCAAATTTCCATAAATTTTCCCCTTGGAAGAATTTTGAAAACAAGGTGCTCCTGCACCAAAAACAAAATATTTAGGGTGATGGTTCCTATGCGGTAAATTAGGCATGAGGGGTTTGTAAAAAAATGAATGATGAGACTCAAAATTGTAACTTAAGGTAACAACAATGGGTGATAGGCAGCCAATGTGCAATTATTAAAAAGTGCAGGAACACTGCCTAAACTTATGGCTTTTAGGGTTTTTAGACCTAATTCAATTCTTATGATAGCATTTATAGAAAACCCTAGAAATGATAAAATCATTTTGAAGCTCAAGAAATGGGAAAAAACTAAAAAGTAAGAAACTTTGACAAAAATTATTACCAAAAGGGGTTGATGAAATTAAAAGATTGGGTATTATGAAACCAATCCAACATTTAGAATGGGTTTCAAACCTAATTCCATTTAGGAAGAAGAATATGGAAATAAGGTTGTGTGTAGAGCTCAAGATTTTGAACATAAAAGCTCTAAAAGACAACTATCCGCTCCCTAGCATCAAAGAAATAAGGTTGTGTGTAGAGCTCAATAATTTGAACATCCAATATCTAAAATACAACTATCCTCTCCCTAGCATGGACCACTTATAAAATGTGATTTATTTTGAGTTAATTCAAATGATGATGGTTTATCAAGCTACAAATAGGTTGTGGTAAAAAAAATTGAGAAACATAAGAAAATTTCTACAAATCCTTGGGGCACATGTGTATATGTGAGAATGCTATTTGGACTTATGAATGCTTGTTCAACATTTCAAATGGCAATGGATGTAGTGTTTGTAGGTTTAATAGGTGAGATCATGGAAATTTTTAAGATTGACCCAACTACCTATCCTAAGGGGTAATTATGAACATTTATACCATATTTTTAATAAGTGCCTTGATTTTGGAATTTATTTAAACTCAATAAACTATGTTTTTATTATAGAATAGGAAAAGATATTGGGACACATTGTGTCCAAGTATAGAATACAAATCTATACATAAATATTCAAGGAAATAGATCTCCTGCTCAAGTCCAAAAAATTCAAAATGTGGTCCTTTTTTAGGAAAATAAATTTCTTGAAGATATTTGTGTCAAACCTCATTGAAAAATGTCAAGCATGTATCTAGAATGCTACAGAAAAGATATACAACTACGTGGAATAATTTTTTTTTGAAGAATTTTAGAGATCAAGGAAGCCATAAAGGGTATTCCTATCTTGGTAAGTCTAGATTACTCAAAAATATTCTATCTATTTATTCTATTTTGCATCATTTCACACTCTGGCTATTATATGACTAAAAAGTAATGAAGAAGATTAACAACCCATAGAATTTTTTAGTAAATCCTTTTAATGAGTAGAGTTTAAGTATTCAATGATGGAAAACCATGCCTACACCCTAGTTAAAGATATTAGGAATTATAGACCATATCTTATTAGTGAAAAATTTATTTCTTGTGTGACATATATCTATCAAGGATATTGTAACTTAATAGGAAGCTTCAAGGAGAAGATGCAGGTGGATAAATAAAATTTGAGTTTGATATTTAAGTTCAAACAAAAAATCTAGTGAGAGGTTGAGGTCTAGAAAATATGATAGAAAATACTGAATTACAATCAATAGAGATAAATGAAAATAGTTATGAGAATGTGATTGTTTTCTATCTACTAGAAATTGATCCTTGGTACAATGATATCATTTTTTACCAACTAAATTTGAAGTGTCAATCTAGGATGAATAAACACTAGTAAATAACTCTAAATTTGTAGACTTGAAGGTATGTACCAGTACATGAATATTTGATGTGGAGAGACCTGACTAGACTAATACTCAAATTCTTGAATCAAGAAGAGCCAAACAAATTCATTAACAAATACCATCAGGGTATTTGTGGGGGTCACTTCAATGCTAAGATGACTACACATACCATCCTTTGGGTTGGTTTTTGTTAACCTATATTATTGAAGGATGTAGGTAAGAATTCAAGGAACTATGATGTCTATCAAATATTGTTTGGTAAACTAAAATTCATAGGTACTCTACCTCTTTTTTTTTATGATTATAGGTTTTCATTTTCAACACTATGGCATTGAATTATAGGTGAGACCAAAGAAAAATATAGAAATGGATACAAGTGGATCCTATATGCAACCATTGACTTTACCAAGTGGGTTGAACAAATCCCAACTCACCATGCCACATCAAAGATAGCAATAAAGTATTTTCTGACCAATGTTATAAGTAGGTTCATGATCCCACTTAGAATAATAGTGGATAACTTTGCATGCTTTAGATCACATGAAGCTTCCAATTTATACACTAAATATGGTATTGGTCTTAAATTTTTATTTGACTATCATCCCCAAGGAAATTGATAGGATGATCTTAGTAATAAAATTGTCATGAAGATAATTAAGAGGACTTTGGGTCTAAATAAAAATGTATGGAATGATAAAATGAATATTGCACTATAGAAAGATAGGGTAACCTATATAGTTTCTATTGGCATGAGATATTTAAAATTATATATGGGACATGTGTAAAATACTAGTTATTCATAGGTAGCCTATTCACCAATAACTACAAGATATTGATGATAGTGAGGTTGCTACATGTTCTCGTAAAGTGCTAGATAAAATTGAATCAGATAGAAATAGAAAGGTTATATATGAGAGAAATGTATCCAAAAAAAAATACCAAAGTATTTATTTGATAATAAATCACTTCAAAGGAGATTACAAGCTGGATATTTGGTCCTCATGTGGAATGCAATATTAGAGGACAAAAGAAAATATGGTAATTTTGATCCTTTGTGGCTAGGTCTAAATAAAGTTATAGAAATTCATGGAGGAAATATATAACACTTCAGGGATTTGATCCTTTGTGGCAGTGGTTGTCATCGATGTCAACACTTAGAGAGATTGTTAGATATGGTTGTAAGATTTTTGGTATTACTTGGTGAATTGTTTGTGGTTGTCATTTTTGCTAGCACTTGATAAGTAAGGGAGGTTGGCATTTGATGTCTCTATTGTCTATACTTGGTGAGATTGGTGTAGTCATTATTGTTTGGTATTGGTTGTCATTGTTGACAACATTAAGTTTTGATAGCAATGGTTTATGGTGGTGTTGCGAAAGTTCATGGTTGGTTGTCATGCTTTGTCTAACGTTAATCAATGAAGTATTAAGTATTGTTGTTGTTAGCAGAATTAGTTTCATAATTATATATTAAGATGAAGATTAGAAGCATTAAGATGAGGATTATAAGTTTTTTTGATGGTGGAGAGATGTTGTTGATGGTCTATAGTGCATTATATGCACTCTCCTTTGGTTCTTGATCAAGGATATGTTGTTGAGAGAAAGTTCTATCCTCCATAAGTTGATTGACTATTTCTACTTCAAGAAGTTGTCTTGAAAACTGATTGGGAGAATTCTCCACATTCCTCCACTATTGAATATATGGTCTTGTGGTTTGGGATTCAAATTTAGTGTTCTATGGATGTTGTACTCCTATATTTTCAGGCCACTAGTGTTACCGAGGAGACTTTTGTAAGTTGCACAAGATTGGTTGTGTTGTTGGTTGTCTAGACTGGTCCAAAAAATGCTCCACTTTTCTTTGCATTGATGTCTTTTTTCTTCTAGCTTGGTGAATTCATTATCAATGTCTATACAGTATCTCAGTTCCAATTTCATGTGTTGAAGTGGTCTACAAGTTGTTATGTTAATTTTGTATCTCATGACTATGCATTCCATGTCTCTAGAATGAGATATTATTGTCCAGTTTGGCCTACGTTGGGTATTGGTGGCATGAAAGTATGGAAAATATGTCTGGAAGTGTTGTTATATTTTCATGGAACATCCCTATGTGATCCACAAGTTGTTGGTTGTGCTCCTTGGTGTTGCATTGTGTCTTGTGTTGGTTTTCTAGGTTATTTGTAGATATCTGGATGATAGGGCTTGTTCCTTTCCATGCACTATGTGCTTGAAGGTTTGTGCCAGCATATGAAGATGTGTTAAGGTAGATTTGGGTCCTGAACTATCTTAGTTGAGACAACATTAAGTTAATTCAATTGGAAGTATATTTTTTGGCTGACTAGTTGTGTGCTACACATTTCATCTACAAGTTTCCTTGTTCCCAACTTGGGTTGTTGTGTGCCAATGTGTGAATTATTTTTGGTCCTCTATATCCTTGGGATAGGATTCCAGTAGTTTTTTTTGGCCGACTTGGTAAAATCATTATTTGTATTCTTTCTGGGGTGACCTAATTAAAGTTGTGAAGAGTTGTGGTGAATATAAATGCAAAATATTTTCAAACACAAATATATGAAAGTATGGAGAAGTGTGAATAAGTGTGTATGTGTAATTTATTGAATATCTAGTAGATTCGATGCTAAAATTTGAGGAAATAGATTAGGTGTCCTTGAAAACCTCAATCAGTAGTGTTGTATTGACAAATATTATAATTTTGTATAAAATATTTGTATCTTGCTCTGAGATAGTGAATCTCATAACGTCCTTTGTATCTTTCCTCTGGAGTTTTATTTTCTCTAGCTTTGCAATTCCTTTGTATCTTGCTCTAAGGAAGTGTGTCTTAGTTTGCAAGTCCTTTTTGGTAGCTAGTATTTATATTGTGAGTTAAGTATCACTGTGGTTTTTCCCTCATTGGGTTTTCCATGTAAATCTTGTGTCATCTTGTGGATGTTTGTTTCTTGTTTCATTTTCATTGTTGCTGATCTGAATAAGGTTAGAGCTTATGTATCTTTCATTGCTAAAGATTGCTAAATTTGTTGAAGGTTAAAAATGGTATATCATTCTTTGTTTTAAATTTGTTTAAGGGTTTTTATTGGCTTAAGAAGTTAGTATTGTGCTAAATGGTTCACATTCTGAAGGGGTTTAACTTCTTATAGATATTGATTCACTCCCCTCTCACTATCTAGTGTATTCAACAATTGGTATCAAAGCCAAGTTTCTCTAAAGAATATTAACCGCTTAAGGCAAAGGTCAAGGATGGCACATGATGGATTATACAAGGGTCCTAGGTTTTATGGGACTAATTTCACTTTCTAGAAATTGAGAATGGAAGGCCCTCTAAGCTCTTTAGGTTTTGGTGTATGGAAATCAATCAAAGATGGTTATGTTGCTCCTATTTCTCCTCTAATTGATCCAACTAAAATCAGGCTATATGAAAACAATGTCTAGGCTAAAAATTCTATCTTATGTGGGTTAGTTGATTCATAAATTTTGAAGGTAACGAGTTTCAGCTCTGCTAAGGATGTTTAGGAAAATATTAGCAACATATATGAAGGAGATACTAAAGTAAAGCAAGCCAAGATGTAGATTTTCAAGAGCAGGTTTGAGACCTTAAGAATATTAGAGGATGAAGACATCACAAGTTGTACGCTCCAAGTAGATGAAGTTATTACTAGCATCACTAGTCTTGGTGTTGTAGTCAAAGATGATGAGATTATGAAGAAGGTTATGAGATCTATCCCTAAATCCTATAGTCATAAGGTGTCTAACATTTAAGAATTTAAGGATTTGGATCATTACTTTGTTGATGAAATGTTTGGTTCTTTTACATCCTTTGGAATGAGATAATTTGATAAAGATGTTCCAAAAATGGAAGTTGCATTCAAAGCTAACAAAAGGATTGAAGATGAATTTTTTGATCAAAATGATGACTTTGATGAGGTTCAAGAAAACTTTGTGAAAAGATTGAAGAAAGGCACTAACAACTACAAAGGTAAGTTACCTTTCAAATGTTTCAATTGTAGAAGGATTGGTCATTTTGCATTTAAATGTCCCTAAAAAGAATATGATGATGGTAATAAAAAAGATAAGGTTAAAAAGAGTTTCTATTCCAAGGAAAACAATTGTTCCTTTGAAGATGAGGAGAATGATTCAAATGATGAAACCCTCTTTATGGCCTTTAATGTTGATGATAGAAAGTGTAATGTTGAAAAATTTGAGTTATACTCCTTGAGTGATGAAGATATGTTTTCCTCTAAACCAGATCTAGAGTCTATGGAACTTGAAGGTTGGGACTTCAATTCAAATAATTGGGGAATAAATTTTGAAGGAAAACTCTAGTCTTCTCTAGAAGAATTGAATGAAACAAGGACACTAAATTAGAAATATGAGAGCATGCTTAAAAAATCAAAGGAAGATATTGAAAATAAATTTTAAAATAGAAGGAGGTAAAGAATGTGAAATCAAACTAAAAGTGGCAGAAGGTGTGATCTCTAACTTGAAAATTAAGGTTGAAAAAAGAAAAAATATTTAAGATTGCTTAAATACCAAGCTCAATAAAAACAATTGAATGCCTTAAACTTAAGAATGATATTGTCACTCTGAGAAGAGAAAAAGAACAAATTGACAAAGGAGAACTATCTAATCCTGACAACTCCAAATCAAATGGAAATCCTAATACTGAGGAGGAGAAAGTCTACATTGAAGATTCTAAGAAAAATGCCTCTGAAGATGCAACGATAGATGAAGATGACAAGAAATAAGGTGGATTTATCCCTATCTGGAAATAAAAAGTATTCAAAAGTCCTCCACCTACAAGGTAGCATACTCCTACCATGTTCAATCAATCTTTTTAAGGTTACTATTTTTCTTGCAATAAATTTGGGCATAAGGTTCTTGATTGTAGATCTAGACAAGGAAGGAGTGATAACATGAGTATAAGATCCTTTATGGCTAAAATAAATAAATAAATAAATAAATTTCATCGATATTACTATACTTCCAACAACTTTGGTCATAAAGCTGTTGAGTGCAAATCTAAAGTGAAGAATAACTTTATTCTAGAACACAACATTGTGTGTTCCGAATGAAATAAGAAGGGACATAAAGAAAATGATTGTTGCAAAATTGGTTTTGTAAAGCCACTAGTTCAAAAAGGGGATATCATCCCTAATCAACAAAGTAATGGTAATGAAAAGGTCTAGAAGGAAGAACACGTTCAAGATGATTGTACACTTGTGCATTTTCCACAAGATCCTAAGAAAAATTGAGATAGACATTGTCTTAGGGGGAGATTTCATTTGTAGAAATTTGAGCCCCCTAAATAGGACATGATGTTGAAGACATCAATATGAAAATTATTGGATCAAATCAGTTGGTATGTAGATCTATTATGAAAATAGAAGATTTGTGGAGGTAGGTGTACATATTTTGATTGGTATCACTCCAAGATGGTGTACCACATATGAAGATAAGTTTCAAGAGTTGGCTAAGGCATTCACAATATATATATCTAAGGTAGATTCATATAATTTTGAGCAATATTTAGTCTTGCAATTCAAAAAATATGATGATCATATGATGGTGTTCTATCGAACATTTCAATTCTTTACACCTTTTGAAAGTAAAATCCATATGTATCAAATTCCCAGTTTGTGCTATAACAGAATAAAAATATGATGAAGGCTTGTTGGAATGCTCCACATTCCTCAAGAGAGAATGATTTTCCATACAATCTCGTGGACATGTTCAAAGTTGTTCAATGCATGCTACTTGGTTATATGAAGAAATTTGGAAGTCTACAAGTATATTTTTTTAAAGTGATAGTGTGTTACAATTTTTTTTGGATGCCTATCTATTGTACATAACATATGCCTTGTATATATGAAAATTGGTGTATATACAAATAAATTATATAAGTCTATGTGGACATTCCACTTGTCTCTGTATGGTCTCAAGCATGCTCCTAAAGCTTGGTATGCTCAATTGGATAAGTATTTACTTCAATAAGGATTCAAGAAAGGTGCTGCAAATATAAATCTCTACATTAAGGTTTTGGAAGACCAGTTATTGATTGTGGTTGTATATGTTGATAACATCATCTTTGGTGGAGATGATGATATGCACAAAATATTTGTAGAGGAGATCTAGAAGGAATTTGAGATGTCAATTATTGGTCAGTTTTATTTCTTCCTTGGTCTTGAAATTGTTTAGCAAGATTATGGTATCTTTATCTCTCAAGCTATGTATGTGAGAGAGATGTTGAATAAGTTTGGAATGGGGGATTCCAAACTAGTGGGTATCCCTATGGTGATTGGTTGTCACTTGAGAAAATTTGACGAGTCTCTGAATGTTGATCAAAATATTTATAGGTCTATGATTGGAGGTTTACTATACCTAACTACTTATAGACCTATTATTATGAATGTGGCATGTTTGGTTGCCATATTTCAAGAAAATCCTAAGGAATCTCATGAGAAAGTAGTGAAATGAATATTTGGATACTTGAAAGGAACTATGGATTATGGGTTATGGTATAATAAGGATAATAATTTTTCTCTAAATGCTTATACTAATGTTGATTGGGTTGGATGTATGGATGACCAGAGAAGTAAAAGTGGTAGTGCATTTTCTTGGGAGATAGATTGGTGTCTTCATTCAGTAAGAAGCATGACTCAATGTCCTTATCCACAATACAAGTTGAATATATTGTTGTAGCATCTTGCTACAACTAGGTGCTTTGGATGAAGAAAACTTTGAAGGATGTAAAGTTGGTATATGATGAACCCATTCCTATATTGTTTGACAATACCAGTGCAATCAATATGTCTAGGAATACCGTAATGTATTCAAGAAAAAAACACATTTCTATCTGGTATCACTTTCTATGAGAGAAGTTTTGAAAGCATGAAATTAGATTGGAGTATGTGCCTACCAAGGATCAAATTGTAGACATTGTCACAAAGGCACTTTCAAAAGATAATTTTGAGTATCTCTAGTAGAATTTATGGGTTGTTGCCCCTCCTTTTTCTAACTAGATGCATAATTGGTGCATTTGTCTAGGGGAAGTAATTCAAGATAAATTTTTATGCCTAGAATGATGGTGGCTTCCTCTCAGGGGGAGCTAGAGATGATAGGAGGAGCCTATTAGTTCTTCAAGAAGGAATGAATTTACATAAAAGGGGGATAAAAATTAAGAAGATAAATAATGTGCTCTTTAGGGGAAGTTGGTATGATTTCCTAAACAAGTACTGTAGTTGTTGAGCATGCATACATTGTCTGAAGTAGAAGTGTTGTTGGTCAAAGGGGGAGGTTGTGTTGCTATTTCAATTAAATATATTTTTCCCTTTGTCCTTGAAGAAAGAGTATGTGATGTTTCTTTGTGCAGGTGTGTATGGCCCATTTTCCTTGATGTCAAAGGGGGGGAGTGAATAGGTTTGTGTTTCCATCATTTCCAAAGGGGGAGATTGTTACATATGTTTGTAATATTTTTGTTATTACTTGGTGAATTATTTGTGGTTGTCAATGTTGTTAACATTTGAGATGTAAGGGAGGTTGTTGGCATTTGATGTCTTTCTTGTCTATACTTGGTGAGACTAGTGTAGTGATTATTGCTTGGCATTGGTTTTCATTGTTGAAAACATTTTGTTTTTCTAGCAATGGTGTATGGTGGTGTTTCTAAAGTTCATGATTCGTTGTCATGCCTTGTCTAATATTAATCAATGAAGTATTAAGTATCATTGTTGTTAGTAGAATTGGTTTCATAATGATATATTAAGATGAATATTAGACACATTAAGATGAGGATTAAAACTGTTGCTCATGGTGGAGAGATGTTTTTGATTGTCTATAGTGCATTTTATGCTCTCTCCTATTGTTCCTAATCAAGGATATGTTGTTGAAAGAAAGCTTTGGCCTCTACAAATTAATAGAGATTTTTTTCTTCAGAAAGTTGTGTTGAAGATTGTTTGGGGGAATGCTTTGCATTCCTCTGTTGTTGAAGATATGGTCTTGCAGTTTGGGATTCAAATTTAGTGTTCTTTGGATGTTGTACTCCTATGTTTTTCAAGTCACTAGGTTTGCTGGGGAGATTTCTATAACTTACAGAAGGTTTGAAGTGTTGTTGGTTGTTTGGACTAGTCTGGAAAATGCTTTGCATTTTCCCACATTGATTTCCTTACTCCTACATCTTGGTGAATATGTTCTCAATGATTTGTAGTGTTTCAGTTCCAATTTTATATGTTGTAGTGGTTCACAAGTTGTTCTATTAATGTAATACCTCATGCCTATGCATTTTGTCTCTGCAATGAAGTATTTTGTTCTTGTTTGGCTTGTAGTGGCTATTGGTGGCATGACAATATGGAAGATTTGTATGTAAGTGTTTTTGGATGTTCATGGAACATCCCCATGTGATCCACACATTTTTGGTTGTGCTCCTTGGTGTTGCATTGTGTCTTGTGTTGGTTTTGTTTGTTATTTTTGGACATCTGGTTGGCAGGGCTTGTTCCTTTGCTTGTGCTATGTGCTTGAAGGTTTGTGCCAACATATGAAGATGTGGTAAGGTAGATTTGGGTCCTGACCTATCTTGGTTGATACAAAATTAAGTTAATTCAATTGGAAGTATGTTTTTGGGCTAACTGGTTATGTGTTATACGTCTCATCTAAACTTTTCCTTGTTGCCAACTTGGGTTGTTGTGTGCCAGCATGCAAATTGTTTTCGATCACATTGGAAGATGTAAGAAGATTATTTTTGGTCCTCTATATCCTCAAGATAGGACAATAGGAGGTTGTTGTGGCCAAACTTGTGAAATCATTGTTTGTATTCTTTCTTGGCTGACCTAATTGAAGTTCTGAAGAGTTATGATGAATATAAATGCGAGATCTTTTCAAATGCAAATGCTTGGAAGTCTGAAGAAGTGTGAAGAAGAGTGTATGTTGAATGGTCTATCTTCAATTACCCTTTACACTTAAGTCCAAAGCTTCTGCATACCTATTAGGGTTAGGCCATCAACCTTACCCTTTACCATTTACCTTCCTTTGCATCTATCGCTAGCCAACACATTGACCTCTGAACCATCAAAGTGTGAAACATCGAACTTTACATTAAGCTATCAAATTTTAGGGTTTTCCCTTTCACTTTACCACTTACCAGCCTTTAAAGAAGGTGTGCATGCTGAAAATAAATGACTTTATGAATTAGAATCACTATTCCATCACAACACATCAATAGAGTTGTTTCATTTTGAAAACATAATCATAAAACAAGATATTTAAACTACTCAAAAACATAAATGCTTTCATTGAAACTAATCTCTATTGCACTCCTATCATTCAAGACTTTGTGCTTATATTCAAAATGCTCTCAGTAAAAGCATATGCACAAAGAGCTATGATGAATAAAGATTCAAAATGAAAATGCAAATATTCTAAATGAGAATGCAAACAAGTTAGATTCTGAAATTGAAATGTAAAGAAAAGATAATGGAGGTATATGCAAAATGTAGAGATCCAAGATTTGTATAGGGGTCAAAATGAGAAGAGAGTCCTATTTAAATAGAAAATATTTAGGGTGAATGCAAGTTGTGGAAGGAGTGTGGGATAAAATATTGGCTTGGAGGAAAATGTCCCACATGCATGAGATGGGTAAGATAAAGATTGAAATGGATAAATGCATGTAGGTGGTAAATGAATAATTTAATGAATATGTGTGATATTTTAAATGAATATGAAAATGCATGAAATGTGTAAATGTATTGATGTATTAATATTTTATGATGGATAAATTATTATAAACAAGGATTTAATGAAATGATTATGGACATGGGGTTTATGAGTATAATATTTTAATGGTAATGCATGAAATATGAATATGAGATGAATGGATAAATGGAAAGGTTATTAAATGATTTAATGGAATATGCAAATGATATTTTAGTGATTAATGTATAAATGATAAATGATAAATGATTAAATTGTTTTATGAATAATGCTTATAGATGCCTGTAAATTCTTATAATATGAATGAATGGTTATAACATGGGGATATGATTACATGAATAATTGAATGAAATATGCAATGATTTAAAATGATTACAAGGAAATTTTTGTGTGTATCCACTCCCAACTCATGATTCTTGAAACCAATCTTTGCAAGAATTTGCATTAAGCTATCAGATGTCAGGGTTCACCCTTTCACTTTAGGGTATGTGCAGGATCATCATGGAAAATATAGGCCCTTAAGTGGCAAAAAATTCAAAAAAATTAGAGTTAGGCAACTTGACATAAAAATTTGAATAAGTTATCTATATTATTTCAAAAATATGTAAGAATAGAATTTGTAGCAAATTGAATTTAGTTTCTAAATGACTAGGTTTATTTACAAAAAAATAAAATCTATTTTGTAAAAATTTGAAATTTCAATATAGTAGTACTTAAATTTCATGGAAAAAATAAGAAGTAGGTGTCTGTATGACCACCCTAACCACATTAAAATGATAATATTTTTTTATAATATTTTAGATATAAGTAGAGGACTCATGTCCCGATGTGATGCATATTTTTTTGTAATTGTTTTCCAAGTAAATAATTAATTATAATTTTTTTATGACAAATTTAAAAAAAATATAAAGACGCGTATGTTTGACCACCTTAACTTGGTCAAAACTTCATGAAATTCAATTTTTTATTTTTTAATCTTATAGTATGCAAAGCATAGAATGTGACACATGTTTTGGATTCAAAAAATATGACACCGTTTGAAAGCTATAGATGTTTTTCAATCAACCTAAAAATCAGGACTTCAGTCGTAATTCAATAGAAAATGAGTTATAATTATTTATAAAATTAAAATTAAAGCATGATTTATATTTGTGGAAATCTGAGAATCTCCTTTAAAAACCCTTTTTGTTTCATCAATTTTGGGTAAAAAAAAGTCGTTAGCCACATACCCATCATATTGCCACTTTTTGGCCCATCATGATCCTGCACATACCCTTTACCACTTACTAGCCTTTCAACATGGTGTAAGAAATCCTCCCAAATTGTGATGTCGAAACCAACCTTCGCAAGCATTTCCAAACATAACCCTTCTAGTTGGCGGGGTTCACTTGTCCTTCATATCGCTTACCTTCCTTTTAGTAAGGTGTAAGCCAACCTTTTGATCCACGATGCCCATAGCCATACTTTGCAAACTTTAATAGTTTTAACCTTTTCAAATGTCGCCTTCAGGATTTCCTCTTACCCCTTACTTAACAAACTATCAAAGCAAAAGCCTTAACTTCAACTTGGGAACACCAAAGCCATTTCGGGCACGTCAAGGTTTGGGGTTCCTTCATACCCCTTTCTCCACTTTCTGTAAGCCTTAACTCCGAAGATTGATGCCTGAAACCTTTTTGCACTTCCATTAAATGAAATTCATTTCCTTTATGCAATCGGTAGAGAGTGCAATCAAATTTCGAAGCCCAAAACCTTTCAGACTTAGCAAAATCTTCCTTCCTTTAAGGCATTCAGTAAGAGGTATGACCGAATCCCAAAGTTCAAAACCTTTTGTACTTAGCACATTCTTTCATCATTTCTTTGAGGCATACTATATAGTGTATGACTAAAGCCTAATTTCTGATCATCTACAACATAGAGTAAGCCACAAGCACAAAGTTTGAATCCCAATCAAACTTAGCTAAAAATAACTAACTCCTTCTTCACTTAGCAAGCAGTATAAGGTAAGCTCGAGGCTTGATGCTCGAAATTCTATGACACTTCATTGCTTGCTTCACTGATGCCCTTTTTTACATCAATCTACAACTCCTCATCTGATATTACTTAGATCTCATTTTGACATCATTGAGATTCCCTTTTGACATCAATGGAAATCATATTGCTAACAATGTCCCCCTTTGTCATTGATGGAAAAACTAAATGCACTGTACCAATTGTACAAATTTGAATGCACATACATCAACATAGACCATTATACACATCAACCTTTCTCTCCTATAGCAATCAACTGTCTGCAGTCACAAGTCCCCCTTTGAAATATGTCCACATCTTGCTGACACAAAGAATTTTTCTCAATTTCTCCCTATTTGACATCAATGGAAAAGGGACTCTTCAGGACACCATGGTGTTGAACAAGACAATTGAGAGGGGGCCTCAATCAGTTGTAGAAAATTTAAAATTTTAAATCATTCACCAAAACTTTAGATCAATCACAAATCCTTAACTCTGCTAGAATGATTAAACATTAAGTGCAAGTGTAGAAATTGAAAACCATCACACAAACACAATAACACCAAATTTATGTGGAAAACCCATTATTTACCTTTATTTTCCACCCTTAATTAAATAAATTTATATTTATTTAATTAAAATCAACCTTTCACGTTTATCCCCCACCTTTCATTAAATATATTTAATTAATTTTGACCTTATCCCCCAAATCCTCTAACTAAATCAATTAATTATTACCTACTTAATTGATTGATTTAAGCTAATTAACCTTCATTACCATTTTTCTTAATATTTAATTCCACCTCATCCTCATTCCTTATCCATCTAATCCTAGACATTGAATCCATCTGCATGGATCAAAATCTAAACTTCCCATCACTTGTCAAGTGTCCTAACCTACCTACCCTATCATTTTCTCATGCATGTGTGAGGATATCTCTCACACATGTGAAGCCACCCTACCTCTTACACATGTCATAAGGTAGCCACCCTACCTCTTAAACTTGTCATAAAGTAGTCACCCTACCTCTCTCACTTGTCACATTCATGAGCCTCCTTATGTGTGTGCTCACACTGTGTAAGCACACCTAGATCTTACACCTATGACAAATTTCACTTTCCCAAGCCTCCTTTCGACACTTATCACAAGGATAGGTATCCATTATCTCACTCAATCTCAGCCCTCCATCTCACAATGCATCCTATCCCTTGATTTTCCTTTAGAAAATCTACAAATGAAGGCATTTTCTCTCATTTTTATTATCTTCAATCATTAACTACATGATGTCATATCTCTTATCCAATATACCTTCATCATAATATCATCAAAAAGAGCAAATGAAGTGGAGCATTAGGTGCAACTCGCTTTGGATAAATCCAAGGAGCAAGGTCGCTTGAGGTGAAATTATTTGGTTTAGCTCTATCTTTGTATTATTTCCTCATTTTATTTTATTTTGTCTTCAATTTTTATTGGGTATAATTATTATATTATTTCACTAGTCATGGTGATTTTTATTTATCATAATTGTTAAGGATTTTTGGTTATTTTTATCAGGTAAAACTATTTTTTGTTTGGGTATTCATGTTCATTGTTATTTAGCATATCTACTAAAATATGGGTTAGTGCAAGAAGTTGGTTCCACTTTTTGACCAAAAAGTGGAAGTGTTTTTCCTAGAAATCAAAGTTTGTCACAATTGGAGTAAAAATTTGAAGCACTTACACATAAAATCTCAATAAAGTCTAGTAATATGAAATGTAGTATTTTGAGTCTAGTTTTGAAATATGTAATTTATTCTAATATCCAAATGATACAAGCTAGCTTTTAATAGGCATGTACAAAAGTCATTTTTTAAAAGACTTTTCTAGGTCCATAACATGCATGTGTAAGAGCATAATTTGAGCTAAATAAAATCAATTTTATAATTCCTTTTTGGGAAATATGTGTATTATAGTGAAGTTTGATGATGACACTTTTTTTAATAATTTTTTCTAAATATGTTTTTTTATAATTCTTTATTGGCCTCATTGTTGCTTTTGAAAACCCCTCATGTATGACCAACATAATGCGAGCTAAAATAATATTTTTTTGTTCTTTTTTTTCAATGTGTACAAAATTGTGTGTAGATTGATGACATATAAATTTTTAAAAAGAAAATTAAAAATTAAAGTTCTTAAAAAATACTAAAACATGACATTTCAAGTTTATGGACCAATTTCCTCAGATATTAATTAATAAATATAAAATAATATATATATATATATATATTTTAAAACTAGACATTTCTATATATAATGAGTTTTAATTTCATAAGAAAATTAAAAAAATTCATCATTGACCATATTGTTAAAGTAGGTTTTTTCTCTTGCTATTAAAATGGTCTTGTACTTGAAAGTCCAAGACTAAGGGTTGGGTTAACATGCCTTTTTTGAGCCTTGAACCAAATGAAAAACATGGATTGTGAGTTTCAGTTTATTTGGGACAAGTGCCCACTTTGCAATAGATGCCTATTCTAAAAAATGAGTGGGTAACCGTTTTAAAGTTGAAAATGACACTTCCACTAAAAGTGAACCCAACTTCTTGCACTTCCCATATTTGAACTAATTATTAATGGTTTCTTGTGAACCACTACTCATGAATCATGGGTCAATGAGTTTGACTCTAAAACTACACAGTTGAATCCTGATAGCAATATCATAATTTGACATGCTATGGAAGAAACCTCCTACTTATCAATTGATGAGCTAAAGGGGCTCTATAATAAATGGTTAATAAGGCACAACACTTGTTGAAGGTTTGGCAAATGGGGTAGCAAGCTAAGTGGGCTTAACCTTGGGGGAAACTTTGTGGTTAAGCACGCTTGAGTTGGAGCAGTTATGGGATGGGTGACCTCCCGGGACGGACCAATGCTTCACCTCTATGAGCATCACCTAGATGCAATGAGTTCTAAGTGGACCATTAATTATCATGAGAGATGGGTTCTTGTGAACCACTACTCGTGAATCATGGGTCAATGAGTTTGACTTGAAAACTACATGGTTGAATCCTGATAGCAATATCATAATTTGACACGTTGTGGAAGAAACCTCCTACTTATCAATTGATGAGCTAAAGGGGCTCTATAATAAATGGTTCATAAGGCACAACACTTGCTGAAGGTTTTGCAAATGGGGTAGCAAGCTAAGTGGGCTTAACCTTGGGGGAAACTCCATGGTTAAGCGCGCTTGAGTTGGAGCAGTTCTGGGATGGGTGACCTCCCGGGATGGACCAATGCTTCACCTCTGTGAGCATCACCTAGATGCAATGAGTGTTAAGTGGACCATTCATTATCATGAGAGATGGGTTCTTGTGAACCACTACTCATGAATCATGGGTCAATGAGTTTGACTCAAAAACTACACGGTTGAATCCTGATAACAATATCATAATTTGACACACTGTGGAAGAAACCTCCTACTTATTAATTATTAATGTTTATATATTACTAATGATTTTGATATTCTCTATCAAACCTTAGTATTTTTATTCTTTTTTATGTTAGTATATGTTTGTTGGGTTTAAATATTCTTTATCAAAATTTAGTATGTTTATCCTCAATTTTTGGTCATATATATTTTTTGGGTTTAAAGGATTTTTATTAAAATTTATGATACTCAACCTTTGTTTTTGAAAAGGTAAGCAACATTTACAGGGTGTTGTACCCTACACAAGGAGCCACCATGGCCAAAAAGGAACAAGTCTAAAAAGCTAACAGTAAGTCAAAAAAAGAACAAAGACAACACTTTAACAACACAAAGACCACATATAGGCAGCCAAACAATAGAACATCGATGCAGGAAACAACTAACTGGCATTGTCCTAGTTTTTGAATAGGAGGTCCACAACATCATCACTGACCCAGTCTTGGTTCTCTTGAGAATTATTGCCCTCTAGCTCCTCCTTGATAACAGTGGAAAGGGTGCTAGTAACGAAGTGACCCAACTTCATTGTGAAGCGGTTCAATCCTCTAAATATTTTATTGAGTGTGTCCATCTTCTTCTCCAAAGCACAGAGCTCCTCCCTGACATCCATGGTTCTCGATACCTCATCAGGCTCAACAACCAGGGGGTGCGAAGAGTGAGAGGCCGAAGTCTCTTTTGGTATCTTGCTATTTTCTGGGGTAAACTGGGGCCCTTCCACATTTTCATCCTCATCCTCCTAGGTCTCCTCTTCCTTATACTCCTTGATGTTAGACTACTCCTCCTCCAAGTCCTCAATAATCTATCTTTTTTTATTGTTTTTCACCAATCTCCCATATCTCCTTATGGTAGTCTCCCCTCCAGTCATTACTGTGGTCCCCACAATAGTATCACCTTTAGAATCTTTCCCTATTATTTTCTTCCCTTTATTCTCCTTCACCATCAGCTCCGATGCACCTTTTTTACCATCCTTGCCTTCTTTCATAGTGTTGGCTCTGTAAGTAGACTTTGTCGGGGTGGCCTTGAGTTCACAAAGGCTGGTCACGACAATAGTATGTGCATTACCCACCCCTCCTTTAAGTTTTTTGGTAACCTGTTTAGCTTTGGGGTTTTTAGCAGTACCCATATGAGTTTTTTGAGAAGGGCTTTCTAACTCAGCAGGGGAGATGTTTGCATTAGTCAAGGGTTCAATTTCATCAATACAAACAACATAGATGGCTCTTGGGGGACAAAGGGCCAAGTGAAAATGGTAGAGTCTCAAGATAAGCCCCTGATGGAGCGGAAGAGGTGGAAGGTCACTTGGGTTAAGACTGGCCATCTCCTTACATTTTTCAACCAAATTTTCTAGGTCCATGAGCAAAAAGAAAGGAAAGCTAAGCAATATTTTATGCCTTAAATGATTCAGAAGGGGAAAATGATAGAAGAAATAGGTTTTGAACCTACCTTCTATAGTGACATACTTCATCAAAGCTAAACACACCTAGTCCCAGGGCTTCGAAAGGGCTTGACGTTCAAAGCCCAACTGGTTTCAGACCGGTTCCTCGTTCCCCATGAAGAAAGCCTTCAAGTTGTCATTGTCTGGCATTCGAGTGTGCTTAGGATATTTCTTCCCAGTGCACAACATTCTGGTGGCTTGCGCGATAACCTCTTCACTGACTTCAAAGGAAATGCCACCCATCGTGACCCTTTGGTCCTTCCAATAATTTGCAAATTGACCAGACAAAATAGGGTTGTGGCCAACTAGAATCTCCATGAGAGGAGCAAGGCCACCCTCAACACAAATATGCTAGACCAAAGGATTCTTACGAAATTCTTCACAATTTTCTGGCTCAGTCTGAATGTGGTCACCACCCATGATTTCCACCTGCATAGGAAAACAAAGAGTTTGCAGAGAACAAAAGTTAGAAAAACCAACAAGACAATGGGCTTTCTTCACATTGTGGGTATTAAGGCAAGCATTGCAACGTTGGGTAATGACGTCAGTGTGCAATTCTCAACCTTTGTTATGATTATATAATATTTTTATTTGTTATAAAAATCATGATATGGTCATTGTTATTTGATATGCTTGTCTAAATCATTCAACACTCCTCAACTCAAAATTTAATCCATTAAATTTCTCAAATTTCACCTTCATAGATATATTTACTATTCACTTTAACTTCAAATATTTTTACATAGCTCCCAATAAAAATAAAATTCATTATCAAAAGAGAGCATTCCCTCTATCACATTTTAGAATTAGTCCAAGGCTTTTATATCAAATATAATGATTTTCAACATTCATTAAAAAACTGAAATTAGAATAAACTTCATAAATAGTGAAAAAGTATAGCTTTTCAAATGATAATATAATTGGTGAAAACAAACTCAATTAGAAAAATTACAAAGAGAAAACATAGATGCATAAATTCAAAATTTTATTGTTGAATAGTTATTCAAGAAAAATCCTAACCAAAATTCTAATACATCTCACTATATTAATATAAATGTGATGTCAAATATGCAATAAGAAAATTTTCATTTAAAATTTTTATGTCTAGAATTTTGAAGGAGTTCCAACAACATGTATCCCAAAATAGACACTCAAATTGTGTCTCTTCAATTTTAAAGATCCTCTAGCTTACATGTTACCATTGATATTTTATAGCACCAATCATCATCTCTTTATAAAGAAAAACACCCATATCATATACAACTTTCCAAATATATCATGGATTCCTCCAAAAGCTATACCCCGTTTATTAAGAGACCAAAACATATCATGACACATAAAGTATTACTAAACTTACAAAATTCTATAACAATCCTTCACATTAGGTACCACTAAAGAATATATCAAGGGACCCATGTAAGTTGAGTGTATATTAAGTGTAATGCACAAGGCAAAACAAAAGTGGCCCTTAAAATCATATCCTAAAGAGTACCATAACTCAAAAGGAGAATGGAGAATATAGTTGTATACTAAAGCCATAAGCTTTGGCCTTCCATAAAGTATTCCTTTGCCGACATACACCAAGGAAGGTAAGCACAATTTTTTCTCATGATTTCCAAGAAAAGGTTTGTGACTTTAAGACCCTTGAATCTAAAGCATTGGTCTCATCGAAAACAATTGAAACCAAAGACAAAAAGACTAAGAACCTAGTGGATCATGATCCAATAATTATTGTAGGGATAGGTGGCCATCTTTCTTTTTTAGTATTTAAAAACTCCTCATAAGCAAAAAGCATTTCCTGTCCATGAGTAGTCACTTCATAGGGAAAGTGGACCAGGTCAATGGACATATGATTATATTTTCCTTTGCTTACCAACATTGGCACGAGAAGCATTAAAAAAGGTTTAGTAATTTCTAGCTAGTATTAAGAAATACATATTCCACGGCTCTCCTAACTTAGATGTGGGCCCAATTATGCCATGTTTGAGATCTTTCATAGTGGTGGAATAAGTCACTATCTTCTTCTCTTTGACTCCTTACCCTCAACCTCACATTTCTTCGTTAACCTCAATATTTGTATTGGGGTGGAAATCTTGTGGGTCCTTTCATAAGATATGAAATTGGTACCACCCATGCCTAGGAAAGCAATTATGGACAAGTGTATGTGGGCAAATTCATAATGGATTATATCTCAACAAGACACATATTCAATAGATATACCACCTTGCTAATCACATGACACCTCACCAAGACATATATTTAATAGATATACCACTTTTCTATCACATGACACCTTTCATGAAATGCAATAAAGGTATAATTAGTGGTATTATTAGTACCATTCTTAGTAAATTGTTATGATTAAGCATTATTAGTACTGTTTTTAGTAAATAATCAACAAATTTAAAGAAAAATATGTGTTCAATATATATTTGAAAATAATAAAATTATTTTAGGTTTAAGCTAATTAAATTGGTGAGTCAAAATATAATTTAGAATAAAGAGTTGGAATTGATATATGTATTGAAATAAATATTTGAAAAATAAATAATAATATTTAGTTTTGGGTTTGATGTTGATTTATTATGGTAGGTGTTGTCAAATGATTCATCAATATGTTAGAATAAGAAGATAAGCCAAACAAATCCTTATGAGTGTTGATCTAAACTTTGCATACAATCTTAAACTTTACCATCTAGGTGTTGGGAACTTGTTTGTGTAGGTACCTATAATTTGTATTTAAAGAGATGTAATGTTGACATACACCTTTTAGGAGTTTTCTAAACTAGAATCATTTTCCTTTAGTCAAACCTTTATCACCAGGTTAATGGTACAAGAGAAAGAATTGGAGATAGCAAAAAATCATACAATATGTCTAAAGTGTTGATGCAATGTTGATGTCATGTTCTTGTAATAATGTAAATTTGTAATAGAGCTCTCATGTTATGTCCTTGATGATTCTTAGAGAATCATAATAAATTAGGGTTTTTTTTTCTATACAACATTCTAGTATACAAATTGAAATATTTCATGTTTTAGTCAACTCACAACAATTAATCGAAATAAAGTAAAATAGACTCAAATACATAATTTAAAATTAACAATTCAAAAGTCATTTTTACACTTGCAAAACTAATCCAGATCAATTATATAATTTTACTAATTTAATTTAGAATGAAAACAAATAAAATCAAATTAAATTAAAATTTATCAATCTCAACACAAAAACACACCATTATATATATGCATAACTATTAAAATAATCCATATATTATATAACTCAATAATGGTGAACAATCTTTTTAACTTATTTCTGACTATTTTAATACTAATGTAATGTATAACTCAATAATAAGGCACCATCTTATCATTTATTTATTATATATCATGTGAGGTGTAGGGATTAAGTCACATTAAACATACTTGTGCTCCCTTGATCTTTATTGAATTTAAAATAGATTAACAAGAAAGGTCTTACCTCATTTAAGAAGACAAGCTCACCAAATTAATATTTAATTGAGAGAAGCATAGTAGGACCATGTTTGACAAGCAAGCATGTTGTCGTGATCAACCCAACACAACACAACCTTCACCCATTTGAAACAACATACAAATTAAAGATATTTAATGTTATAAAGCTTAGTTTAAACATTCCCAAATGGGAAGCAAGGAATCTATAGTATTTTTTTTCTATATCCCAAGCTTCTCCACTTTAATTAAACTAACCATAATTTAAAAATATTTAATGATATTATACATGCTAATAAGAAAAACAAAACTCTTGGAATAAGAAAAACAAAACTCTTTGGAAACCACAACTGTCTATTCTTATCACACTCATAGATGTCAATTACCAACTAATTATGACAAGGAGATATTAAGAAACATTCCTTGCCTTGCACATGTAATATAGGCCCTTAATATTGCACTTGAATTTGACATTATAGTGGGTATTAACGATAATAATTGAGCCAAGTCTAAGCCAAGAAATGTGATGTTGATGGAAGTCCCTTGCATACAACAAACAAACATCTATTTCAAGCAAAACGTGGATATATTGGTAGAATGTCTATCCATTGTAGAAACTAAGTTAATATGTACAATATCTATCAATTCAACTCAAATAAATACAATTTTGTTTGAGTCAGTCTCGTTATTATACATTTTATTTTCCATAAGATATTATGACATGTTAGGTGGTTAGCAAAATAGTTGAAATGAATAAGATTCTTATTGGATATACTAAAAGTATCAAAGCCATACATTATTATTTCAATTACATTCCATTAATAAATAATATAAAAGAAGGATAGGTAATTGAAATGAAATTATATAAATATTTAAATTTAAAGGAAGGATAGATGATTGAAATAAAGTATATAAATATTTAAGTTTTGATTTTGTGTTAAATTAATTTATTATAATTAAAAAATTAATTTTATGTTTAATATGTTTTTTAAAATTTATAGGACCACAAATTGATGTAGGTCAATCTTGAATTTTGTAAGGGTGATCTTGAATATTGTAAACTTAATTTAATGTGTGGAACTAATTTGAGTGGAATAAAAGTAATCAAATAGAAAGTTTGCTTGAGAATAAATGTTTTATTTTTTCTTTACAATATTCCATCAAGACAATTTCTAGAGACACTTTGAAGAATTTTCCAACTTAATAGGTGAATGGGTTCTCCCAAGTCAAACCTTTTGGTGAACCAAATTAAATACAAGGAAATCAAAGACAATAGTCATAGACATGCAAATGACCTATATAATAATGATATATATTAAACTCCTTTATTGTTATTTTTGAATTGAAGTGTGCTCTTGATAAGATTCACACATTTAATAATTGAAAAAAGATCTATATGAATAGGTTCTATAAATAACCAAAAATAGGAATGAGAAACATTTTTTGTTCTCACTTTCCTTTCATATTTATCCATTAAATCCATAGCTTTCCAAGTTTTGGCAATAACCTCTTCATCAAAAAAATTAGCCTTATTATCTAATGTGTTATTAAATACCTTCTTGAATTCTTCTTGTAACACTTTTTCATCTATAACATCATTTGGATTCAAAATCATACCTAATATCTTTTCAATAATTTATCTCTATGAATTTTAGGTCACTTATAGGTCCTTCATCTTTAATTTTATCAACTATCTATTTTATCATGTTTTCTTTCCACTTTAAGTTTTCTATCCATTATCTAATTTGTGGGATTATTTGGTGCATCAAAATATTTTCCTTCAAAAGCACTTGATCATCTAATGCTTTTCTTTCCAATAATCTAGGTATCTCTAGTTGATTTCGATCTTGCCTTTGTTTACATTTCTCTACTATTTTGGCTAATTTTTACCATTTTAAAGATTTGGCCCACATTTTTGTAGCACTTCTGAGTATATATTCCCCCTCAATGTCAAATTACTTATCCACCTTTCTATTACTCTATTGATAGTATTCATCTTGTCAAGACACAATGCTTCCTCTTAAGAGATAAGGACTAGAGTGGTGGGAATTTATTCAATCAATTGTATAGGACCCATTAACTACTTGATGTAATATTGTAACTCAACTATTTCCCTTTTGAGCTCTTATTTATTTTTCTTATCTCTTTATTATATTGAGGTGGTTGCACCACCATTGGATTTTATCTCAACAATTTCTTGCTCTCTACTTGAATGTCCCAAGTTAATGATGGATATTTGGTACTGTATAAACCTCATCTCATGCTCATCTTTTGAAATAGTAGGAGTAGAAACTTGTGCTATCCTAGACCTTGATACATCCTTGGCAATGGAAGATAAAATCATATCATTTATCCTAGGCTTGAGTGTTCAATTTGTTTAATTAGAATTTTTAAATAAACTAAAATTACCTCTAAGTCTTCTTATGTGTCCTTTCTTCCAACCATCTAGGTGTAATGGGCATAGACCTTGATTCTTAAATTTGAGTTATCTCTAGAGTTTTAGGCTATTTTGGACTTCTTGGCATTTTCTATTTATCCTAGTGGCTTGTTTTTATATGCTCCTATTGTTTCTCCTCTTCTATCATTATCTATTTTTTAGAGAAATTTCCTTTTCTCCTTGATCTAGCTATGAAATTTCAATTTATAGATTAGCTTCCTAATTTATCTCATCAAGTTTTTAAGGTTCTTTTGATGCATTCTATTCTTACATGTTTATTGGAACCTCTTGTATATTTCTTTGAACCCTTTCCATACTTGCATCAAGTTTCTTATTAGTTTGATAAAAAATGCATTGAGGTGAATGAACATTTTTTTGGAGCTCCTCAATCATCTATTGTGCTTCAATCAAGTTTGTCTCAAGCTGTTTCTCTTATTTTTCTTACTTAGAAAAAGTTTCTTTTATTATTTCCTCAAGAAGTGGGGAATCTTCTCTTCTGCCACTATTTACCTCTCCTTTGGCTAGTTTAACTACTTCAGGATTATTTTGATACCCTCTCTATGTTAGATAAGGATGGAGGAGACATGAATTTATTTTTATTCATTAGAGAGGAAGTAGGTATTATTAGTATTGGTTTATTTCCCTCTTGTGCAATTTGAGGCATTTGGTATGTAGGTAGCACCTAGGTATTTTTATCAATTATTGGTGCAATACACTCTGATGATGGAAGATAAATTGCAATGGATCCTTCAAGAATAAATACAATGGTAACTCCCTCAATTGTCGAGCTACAATAACACTAATCCCTTCAACTGGCTTCACTATTCTTGTTTCGTGCACTCTTCCTTTCATCACTAGGAAATAATCAAAGTCATCTTTTATTTGATCTAATCTTTCCTTTCTCTTCTTCCTTGCATCTTTATTAAAGGTTATGTGAAATATTGTTCCCTTAATGCCTTTACTTATGAATTTAATCAAAATTTCATATAATCCAAAATGTGGCGTGAACACTTTTATTAAGGAGACTTATTATTAAGAATAGTTGGGGTTGGAATGGGTTCATCAAAAAATCCATTCAAATCAACTTTATACAACATCACTGCATCATCATTCACTTGATCTAGTAATCGGTGTGTACCTAGTGTCTTCACTTTCTTAATAGTTAGTCTATAATAAGTTCTCCTTTTGACCTCGTGTTCATTTGCATAGTCTACCCAAAATTCTTCTATATTTGACACATGTTTTAGAGAATATTAAAACTATTTATCCACCCTTTCAAAAAGATCATAATTTGTCCTTGCTTCACTTTAATATTATAAATTATGTAACTAAAATTCTATATTCAAATCTTTAGCATAGATTATGTTTTAGCATGCATACTATCCAATGACAATGGGAAAAATTCCTATCATTTTCTTTGATTCTATTATTTTGTGTGATTCTATCAATTTTATTGATAGTTTAATAGGATCATTTTGTCAATGGGATATCTAGGTAATTTATATGGAGCATTTGGAAACCCCTCTATCCTGATGTAGATGAATTTTTGGAACTAGATGAATTGGATTCCATGCTTCTCTACTATGATAGTATATTAATTTGATATTCTCTTATATTTGTCAACTTCTATGGTCCTGAATAGCCATGCGGATGAGGCAACATTGACTCTCTTGTAATGCTTCAAGGATTCTTTTTATTATAGTTGTGGGTAGTGGTGATAGACCAAATATTTCCATGGTTGATCTTCTCTCCAAGCCAACAAATCTTAATTTTATTTCTAATGCACATACTAGATAGGAATCCATATAAAATTTCCTATTGACCTCAAATGTGGTCAATTAATCATGCAAGTTTTACTTGGTAATTTCCACCTAATGAAGCATTTTTTCTCCTTCTAGGATGGTCTCAACATAGAAATACATACATGGATTTAATTTGGAAATAGTAGGTAGCCTCATAAACCTACTCAATAGAGTGCTAATATTCCTAGATTCTAATTGAAATGTGCTTCTATATAATTTTTTAGATATTTTGAAATTGACTTCTTGGGTTGCTCCATCCTCTTAATTTCTATGAGCCTCTTGCATTGGTCTACATCAACATTGAACTAATTCTCAACATATTTATTTATACTTCCAATCCTAGTATAAAAGGTAATGTTGAATATATTCCTAATGAATATGCAAAGAATCTCCCATCTACCATTATTTTCTTGGTCTAGAGATCATAGTGTTTGATATGATCTATTACTAATTTTAGGCATTATATGGAAGAATGAAATGCTACAAATTTTTCTAAACCATTAAGTACTATTTTATTTTCCATTCTTGTTGCATCTTTTCTTGTCATCCTTTGAAAGAAACCCTCTAGGATTACATAACCTAGGTCAATATATGATATGATTCCTCCATTTCATAGTGATCTAGGAGGTTAGGTTGATGCCCTTAAATTTATACTTAATTCTCTTAGACCTTACAATCATTTAATCCTATAAGACACATACAATCCATTCATTACCATTCTAGTTACCTAGGTTTTGAAATAAATTTTCACCATTGGCAATTGAATTTTTACAACAGTTTATCTAAGATGTTTTTTTTTCAATTGGTTTCACTTTAACTATTAGTTTAAACTAGACCTCTAATGATATCCTTAATTTATTTTCTCATCTATAAATTTCCAAATATGGTTTAAGGTTTCTTAACTATTGAATTTGATTAGGGCTTTAAATTTATGAATTTCTATGATTTGAACTTTACAACCCTAATTATTATTCACCTTTTTTTAATAGATTCAAAATCTTATTTTAACTTATTTAACAATTTAAAATTTGCAACAAGAAGATTACAATTTGAACTAGGGTTTTTAAGGGCTTACCGCTATCTATGAAATCACACCTCCAATTATTGTGGGTGCGATGAGGATGCTTTGAATTTTTAACAAAAAATCACACTTTTAGTATTTCAACAATAGGGGTAGTGTTTTTGTATTTCTCTATTATTATCTCTTCTCTAAAATACACTATTCTAGATGTTCATATTCTTAGAATAATTTTTTGTTAAGTTAAACCCACAAATACACCTTTTAACTTAGAAAAATCATGCAAATTTATTTGTAATGAATGCTACATGGGATTTTGTAGGAAATTTATTCTCTTTATAGGATTACCATTTGTAGAGTTTTTAATTGCTACTAAACTTCTTAATTATGAGTTTCAATGTGTTGGGTTCAAATGAGCATTAGTTATTTGCAATGTATCTTTTTTTTTATTAAAATTATATGACCTTTTCAATGAGTTGGATTCTTAATAAAATTTTAAACATGTCAGGATGAGGGTTACTTTTCAGTAAACTCACCTTTTGTAGGAATTTTAATCCCAATCGATCTTGTAGAGAAAACCATATAAACATGATATATGTTCCCCTCTCAATGTTTGGATGTTTGGTTTGGATGGGAATTTTTGATGGTGACATCAACTAAGGAAATTATGATTTAATTATGATGTACATATGATGTGTAAGTATGTAGGTTGGTGGGGTTGATCCCATAGTGTGATGGTTAAGTGGTGGCGTTGTGGTTGTGGCTACCAGGGTTCAAGTGTTCGAGCTTGACCCACAACATTGATGATGTTGATGGCATTCATGCCATGTATTGAAAGTTTGGAAGCTTGAGTTGTTTTTTATTTGCTTGGGTGTTTTCATTAACATCAAACCCTTGTATGAAGAGAGTGTTGGAATGTTGTTATTTTTGGAAGTTTGGGGTTGTTGGTGTTGATGTCAATACATTGTATTGGTGTTGTTATTGATGTCTTACTTCAATATAGTTGCAAAGGTTATTGGATATTGTGGTAGTTGGAAAGTGTTATAGATGTTGTAAATATCTTGCAAAGATGTTAGTAATGTTGCTAATGAATTTATTTCACCTGGTTTCCAAGTTCTTTTGAGAAAAAATAAATAAAAGAGAGTTTAGTGTGATAGTGGTATTCAATTTTTTTCTCCACATTTCTTCATGCTTGGAGATATGCCCATGCAATTCAGACTTGATGATCAAAGGTGTTAAAAGGTGTTATATCCAGATTTTCAGGTTTTGGATCATTCTATAATGGAAGATGTGTTTGACAATATGTCTATCTTGTAAAATAGGGTGTTTGGGAGAAAAGAGATTGCTCCACATTTCTTCATAGTGAATATTTTGGTGTTGCGGATATGGGTATGTACTTATAATGGTTTTATCTACCTTCCCTTTAAGTTTCAAGCATTGAGTTGTTCTACAATATTGTCTAATATGTTGGGTGTTTGGGCTAGTATATTTGGTTGCACAAAATGAAGGCGTTCTTGAGTTTTAGGAGATTACAATAGATGTGCAATTTATTTTTATGATGCTGGAATATTTTGAGATGTTGTGTGAATAGTGTGGAATGTTTCTATGTTGTCCACAAGATGTTTTTGGACCTTGAAAGGTGTGTTTGGAGTCACTTGTTAGTGTTAGTGTAGGTTTGGCTGACCTAGTGTGCTAGCACTAATTATGGAGGACAATTGTTGATTGAGGAAGTGTTGAGAAGTGTGTTTTTATAGATTTGGGTCCCAATTAAGTAGTGGCATGGTCTAGCTTCACTTATTTATATTATGGAAATGTTTAGCGTTGACCTATTTGGTGTTACACGGTTGAGGTGTATACGTTTCATTAAGGCCAACCTAATTGAGATTGTTTTAGGTCGTGAAGGGTATAAATGAAAGGATAATTGTTGTATTGAGTGTGTGTGATGTGAAAGATGCAAAATTTATCAAGTGTGTTAATTTTAATGTGATCCTTAATGCTTATAACTTCCTAATGCAGTGAGAAAAAGGTGTCTATATTTTAGTATGTTTCATGAGTTGTTTGTGTTTCAGTGGAACTATACCTTCAAAATTTCAAAGATGCATTGTTAGCAGTTCAAATTGCTAGTGACCCACTCTTTATTATTTATTTTTTCTTCCAAAAAGTGAGTCCTTTGGAAGTGAGTCACCAACAACGAGCCCTTCTTTATCTTTGTGGGTAGTGAGCCCTTGGTAATAAGCCTTATTGTATTCAGTGTTTCTATTAATATATTAATGAGCTAACCCTCACTGTGGTTTTTCCCTTCTTGGGTTTTCCATATAAATCTAGTGTCCTTTTGTATTTTATTTGTTCACATTATTTCTTTACATGTTTACATCATGTTAATGCATGTTAAGGGTTTAATGGTGAATAAGGATTTGAGAACTAATGTAGATCTAAATGTTGATAAGGGTTTCATATGTTTTAAAAGTGTAGACACTGAAAAATGTCCTGAATGATATCATACACTTGAATTAGGTATACTAACATCATTTCCTCTCAAACCCATCCTCCTTTCACTTAATTGATTAAATTAGCCTAGCTATTTAATTAATTACATAATTTTCATCTATTAACCTAATTCATCAAATCAGGTTAATTCACCCCCTTTCACGCTAAAATTTAATCTCGTTAAATTAAATAAATCAAAGTATTTAATTTAACCCCCTAAGTCTTCCTATTTAATTAAATAACCCTAATTTATTTAATTAAACTCTATATCACCCTTTTCCCCATTCATTAAATCATTTAATTTAATGAATATCACTTTATTCCTCTTATTCCCCTAACTGTGTAATTAAACCTTGTTTAATTAGGAATTATCTAATTAATCCAATTCCTCCCACTTGAAAGGGAATATTCTCATGGAATATTCCCTCCCCTTTTTCATAATTAAACTTTGTTTTAATTAGCAAAATATCTATTTCCTCACTCTTTCTCCTCCAAAAATTTAAGAAAGGGAATATTCTCACTTAGATTCATGTGCAAGTTAGATTGAAACCTCTTGTATAGGTCAAAAGTGTTCTTTTTTGGAAGGAATGAGTACCCTTGATTAAATATCATCTTGTATTCTCATTCGTTGATGAGAATCCATTATCCATGCCTCCAACTTCTTCCATCATTGACCATTGATAAAAAAAATCAATTTCAACCCTCCATTTCTCATTTGCTTTCCTATAAATAGAACACTATTTAGAGACAAAAAAATCCATCTTTCAATTGTAAACTTATGCTGTTGGAATCACTCATACTCACACTCATACTTTACTCACATTTAGCATATTTTAGTTCATTTTTAGCTGCATAATAGCTTTAAGCTTCCATTAATGTCTTCCATGCATGCATCTTAGCTTGTTTATAAGTTAGGTTTTAAATATTTTAGCTTATAATTAGCTTATATTAGCTTAGATTTTGTATATTTAGATCATTTTTAGCATTAAATCATCTTAATTTAGCTTGCATCATGTTAAATTTAGCATAAATCATATTTTCATCGACATATCATAATGGTTTCATCGGTTCTCTTCAATATAATCGATTGAAACAAGCTCACTGGTCACGAGATTGGGAAAGGGTCACTGTTCCACATCAACACGACACCAATTCTAAAATAGTATAAGTTTTAGATGGATTAGAGTAGACATTTTAATTATTTCTTAGTTTAGAATTATTTATTTCAATAAATATTTAGTTTATCTTTCATTTGAATGATCTTGTTTGAGATTGAGTATTATTGGCCACATTATGCTTCAATTAATCATGGATCAAGCGTGATCAACCCATAATAATATCTTCGATCAAAAAAAGTGTACAATTGATTCACCCCCCTCTCAATTTTCTTGTGAATCTAATAATTGGCATTAGAGTTGTGGTTCCCAGGAATAAGCTTAATCACTTGAGGTAGATCTAGATGGCACATAGGAAAGGTTTCAAAGCTTTAGGATGGAGTCTTTCTTATTCTCCCTTGGATTTGGTTTTTGAAAATCTATTGAAATAGGTTATAATATTCATGTAAATGGAACATTAATTGATGATGAGATCAAGGCATATGAGAAAAATGGAAAATCAAGGAATTCAATATTGAGTGGTCTTATTGATTCAAAACTTGTGAAGGTTATAAGACACAAGTCTACTAAAGATGTTTGGATAAACTTGGAAAGAATCTATGAAGGAGATGACAAGATCAAATAAGCAAAGATGTCTACAAATCCAAATTTGAAAGCTTAAGGATGTATGAAGATGAAAATATTACTACCTACATGCTTAGAGTTGATGCAATTGTCAATGTCATCAATGGTCTTGGTGGAAAGATAGATGAAATAAAATTTATGAAAAAGGTATTAGGAACTCTACTAATTCTTATATTCATAGGTTTTCTTCTACTGAGGAAGCTTAGAATTTGGATAATTACTCTAGAGATCAGATGTTTGGTTCTTTACCTTCTTTTGAAATGAGAGAATTTGGTCAAAACACTATAAATAAAGAAACCATTTTTAAATTCTACAAAGTGGAAAAGGATGATGGATCAGATCTAGATGATCTTGATGAGGTAGAAGCAAAATTTGTGAGGAGATTGAAAAAGGGTATTGGAAAATACAAAGGTAAGCTATCTTTCAAATATTTCAATTATGGAAAAATAGGTCATTATACATCTAAATGTCCAATCAAAGTTACTAAGGAAAAACAAAAGGATCATAAGGATAATTTTTTCAATAATATTTATTATGTTGAAAAGGATATTGGTGTATTTGATGATGAAGAATCATATTATCCAGATGAAGGAAGAAATGAATGCTTGTTCATGGCTTTAAATGTTGGAACTAATTCTACTAATCTTGAAAGATGTGTGAAGGAAAGTTCTTCAAAAATAGATCATAACATTAAAGGAACTATGTTGAATTGTTTTCATGCTAGAGAGGAGAAGAATTAATGGATCATTAATAGTGGATTCTCAAATCATATGACACCTCAATGATAAGATTAAGTTTGTTAAGCTTGAAAATTATGATGGTGGTCTTGTTAAGTTTGGTGATGATACATCTGTCAAGATATGTGGAAAAGTTTCAATTCATTTTGATGGAAAGAATAATACAGATGATGTCCTTTATGTCAAGGGTCTCTGATATAATCCTCTAAGTGTAGGAAAAATATGTAGCAAAGGATATTATCTTACATTTTAGAATGGTGGTTGTGAAATTAGAAAAGGAAGCTCTAGAATTTTGGTTGTTGTTGGAACAAGGACATGAGGTAATGTTTATCAACTCAAAGGTAATGGTGAAAAGTGATTTATGCCTCAAACTAATGAAATCTGGATATGGAATAGAAGAATGGGTCACATCAAATTTGATAGCCTAGAAAGGATAAGTTCTAATGATGTTGTGAGAGATTTTCCAAAGATTGCAAATCTTGTCAATGCAATCTACAAAGAAAGTAAAGTTGGAAAGAAAACAAATGCAAGATTTAAGACAAAATAATATTCTACCATAGGTCCCTTGGAGTTAGTGCATACAAATATGTGTAGACCTACTAGAATTATGAATCTCATGTGGCGATAGGTATTTCATGGTATTAATTGATGATTATTATATAATGGCTTGGCTTAAATTTCTCAAAGAAAAATATAAGCTCTAGATAAGTTTAAAGCATTTAAGGCTATAGTTGAGAATGAAATGAATCTGAAAATTGAATGTTTGAGGTTTGATAGAGATGGTGAGTTTACTTCAAATGAGCTTAACAATTTTGGTGAAGATAATGGAATAAAAAGGCATTTGTTAGCCCCTAGAACTCCTCAACAAAATGGAGTTGTGGAAAGGAAAAATAGAATAATTCGGGAAGTAGCTAGAATAATGATGAAGGGAGCTAATATTTGAAAGGAAAAATAGGGGTGTGGAATTTCTTTCCTAACACTAAAAAAGTAGAGGAGAAGTGCAAAGGACCAGTTTTAAAACATATTAAAATAATTGAGATGAACACATACAGGGTAACAAGAGTAACACAAAAAATCAATCATAGATAACACTAGATTTACGTGGGAAAACTCTATTGGTTAAAAACCCACCACACCAAGAGAAGACACTTTGTATTATAGTAGAATAATTTACAAACAAAGCTCACAGTTCTCACTCTCTGATAGTTAGCTCACAGTAGCAGGCTTGAGTTTTCATGCACTCACTATTACAATACTTCTTTCAGTATACAATGAATACATCTTGTTATCATGTTTTTAACTCTCACTGTCACTCTTCATGACTTATCTCAATGTAATTAGCTATACAAGTCATACATCGCATTAATCATACCAACCAATAATAGGTCTTAATAATGCATCATTTACCCAATCAAGCAATTTGATCTTCTAACTGATCTACCTTGCAATCATGCATCGGGCTGCCCAAGAATTAACTCTCTTGCCTTAATCGAATTCTATCATCAACCAAAACACGTCTTGCATTTACTGCTTTCATCACTCTAGAATTCGACCAACGAGATGTTGATTTATTGCCACGTGTTTCCTCTCTATTTGTTTACCACTTCCAGTCAAGTATGATTGGTCAACACAAGTGCCAAACATCTCTTACCACACTACCTCACCGAGCCAAAGTAGCCACTGCGATATGGTGGTGTCACCACGAAACCGCTCCAAGGTTGAAAGACCTCTGTGGTATGGCGGTGCCATTGCCCAACCGTAGGTCAATTCTAACATCCTTGCGGTACTGAGGTAGTGGCTTGTCTTCCATCCGATCGCTTAACACTATGTCACCACCAAGCTCAGATCAGCCTTCCATGGTATGGCAGTCCCACCACCCAACCACGAGGCTAAGCAAAGCCTTTTGTGGTATGGCGGTAATCGCTTGTGCCGACCATCAAGCTCCATCATGCTACCTCACTCTGACTGCAAGACCTCTATAGTAAGGAGGTAACTATTATCTCTAAATGCCAAGGCTTACCACACCACTGCGACATGGCCAAGAGGCCATCATGATGTGGCGGTAAGTGGTCTTCACTTATTTGTTGCTAAACATCATGGCCATTGCACCACCAATGAACACCCTCCACAGTAGAGAGGTAAGCCTTCAAAGATGAAGAATTCCTGACTTCCTCTAGACTTCAAAAATTACTGACAATCATAGGCCCTAAGGCCCATTGAATCAATGCACCATCTAAACTTGTTTTTTCTCATTGGCTTCATTAACACATCTACAACATTCTTCAAAGTGTCAACCTTTTTCTAAATAGTTCTTTCCATCCTCCAACATGCCCCTCACGAAGTGATACTACACATCAATCTGATTTTTCCTGGCATGGAAAGTCGGTTTCTTTGCCAAACAAATGACACTCTGATTGTCACAATAGATAGTAATCTACCCTACATTAAAACCAATATTAGAAAAAAAATGACTCAGCCATACAAATTCTTTGTAGGCGTGTGTTGCTGCCATGTATACAGCTTCTGTAGTGGATAAAGAAACTACATCCTATCGCTTGCTCATCCAACTGATTGCACCACAATTTAACATAAAATTATATCAAGTGGTAGATCTTCTACTGTCAATGTCCCCTGCCCAATCAGAATCTACATATCCATGAATATTGAGTGTTCTTTGTGATGCAACCAAATTTCCATAGTAACATAGAGCATATTTTGAAGTCCCCTTTGAATATCTGAACACTCTCTTCACAACATCCCAATTTAATTTTTGGATTTTCCATAAAACGGCTGAGAACTCCCAATGCTTGGGAAATTTCTAGTCTTGTATAGACCATTGCATACATTAGACTACCAACAATGCTTGCATAATGCACCCTGGTCATGTCCTCCATCTCGATAGCATATTTTGAACAATCTTCAACATATAGCTTCATTCCCTACATAATTGGAACAACTAGCTTCTTGCAAACATCCATACCAAATCTCTCTAGAACTGTATTGACATAATTACTCTGACTTACCTAGAGCTTTCTGCTCATTTTTCCCTGGTTATCTCCATCCCCAGAATATACCTTGTTGCACCCAGATCTTTCATTTCAAACTTTGCAGACAACTAAGATTTAAGATTAGAAATCATAGACTTACTATTTCCTATGAAAAAATATCATCCACGTATAGGGTAATAATAACCACACGATCGTTTTCAGATTTATAATAAACACAATGATCGTATTTTGATCTCACAAATCCCATAGACAACACAAAAGTGTCAAATTTTTGGTACCACATTCTAGGAGATTTCTTCAAACCATACAAAGATTTCTTTAATTTGCAGACCAGACTTTGTTTACCTTTTTCAACAAAGTGCTCAGGTTGGGACATATAAATTTCTTCTTCCATCTCTCCATGGAGAAACATTGTCTTCACATCCATCTACTCAATCTCTAAGTCATATGCTGCTGCCAATGACAACAAAAATCTGATAGATGCCAACTTTTCTACAGGGGGAAAAATTTCTCCATAATCACTTCCCTCTATCTGGGAAAATCGCTTTGCAACCAACCTTGCCTTATACTTTGCTACACTACCATCTAGACCAGTCTTCTTCTTGAATACCCATTTACAACCAACAAGCTTTTACCGTTCAGTCAAAGGTACCAAATCCCAAGTTTCATTTTTCTTCAATGATTCCATTTCTTCGTTCATGGCTTCCGAATTTGAATCAGACATGCTAATAGATTGTTTTACAGTCCTAGGCTCATCAATGCTAGTAATCAAAGCATAGGCACAATTTTAAATCTAACATAGAGAAACCATACCTATTAGGTTGTCATTTTTCACGTGTAGACCTTGTTACTAGCCGAGGTTGTGGTTCTTCATCATCAGAACTCTCAGAGCTGCTTTAAATCTCCTCAGTTTTAGGTACACCATGTAGTTCCTCTTTTTCTAGAGTTTGAGGAACCTGAACTACATCATTCTTCTTTTCTTTTTTATTTGTCTCTAGTTTTGGATCAACTACTGAAGGTTTCAGCTCATGAAATATTACACTTATTTTGTACAAAGCCCTCTTAGTTTTAGGATTCCAGATCTTGTATCCTTTCACACCAACAACATAGTCGATGAAGATACATTTAACAACCTTGTTCTCCAACTTTTATCTTTTCTCATTGGGCACATATATATATGCCTCATAGCCAAAGACACAAATATATCTTAGAGAGGGCTTCTTATCAGACCATGCTTCCAAAGGTGTCTTCTCAACAAGAGTAGAACAAGGTGAATGATTTATCAGGTAATATGTCGTAGCCACAACCTCAGCCCATTACTTCTTCTCTAGACCAACATTTCTCAACATACTTCTCCCTCTCTCCATTAACATCTTGTTCAACCTCTCAACAACTCCATTGTGGAGTATAAGGTGTAGTTTTATGCCTTTTAATCCCATGGTCTTTGCAGTACCTTTCAAATTTTGCAGAACAAAACTCACCCCCATTATCCATCCTCAAGAATTTAATTTTCTTTCCAGTCTGATTCTCTATCAAAGTTTTAAATTATTTAAACCGACTGAACACTTCAGATTTACTCTTAAGAAAGTATATAAATGCCCTTCTCGAATAGTCATTAATAAATGAAACATAATATATAGAATTTTATAACAAAGGAACATTCACTAGACCAAACACATCAGGATTAACATAATCTAGTACACCAAAAGATTTATGAGGACTTGAATAAAATGAAACATGGTGTTATTTTCCATAAATACAATGTTTGTAAAAATCAAACTCAAGGTTACAATCATCAAATCCTTCAACAAGATTTTTATTTTTTAAGGATTTTAAACGTTTCTCACCTATGTGATTGAGTCTATGATGCCACAACATGGTCTTCTTTGTTGAGAGTTTCACTTGCAAAGCATTTGCAGCTAGAGAAGCATCTTCATCTTCCTCTATAGGAACAACTTTTCTTGACTTTACAAAGGCATTGTTGCATTGAACATGATGTGCATCCATCTTGTATAGAGTGCCAGTACATACACCCTTAGCTAAAACCATTGCACCTCTAGCAATATTACATCCTTTACTTGAGAAAGAAACTTCAACACCAACATCATTCAACTTATTGAAAAAAAATAAGTTATGATCCAAACGTGGTATGTATAGTGTGCCACCAATCCATTTGATTCTTCTGTCAGGGAACTATATTTTGACTCTTCCATAGCCAACAATCTCCAATGTTGAATCAATCACCATGTACACCTTTCCACCATCATACTTCTCATCCTTAGTGAACCATTATCTATGAGATGTCATGTGAAAGGATGCACCCAATTCAACCAACCAGATATCATTTGATGCCTGATTTGCTAAGGCTACAATGAAGGAATTTGCATCACTTTGAGAAGAGTCATTTTCTAAATCCTTACTCTTCTTCTTCTTCTTCTCCTTACAATACTTTCAGATATGGCCAGGCTTCCCAGAATTCCTGCATTTCACCTTGGAATTTTTACCAGCAGAATTTGATTTGACTACAGATTTAGATTTGGACTTCTTTTCCTTCTTCTTGTCTTTCTCCTTCGATCTACCTGGAACAACAAGGGCCTCTTTGGCCATCTCTTAATACTTCCTCTGCATCTCTTTAGACAATAGTGAGGCAACATCTTCCATATTGAAATTAGTGGTTGTACTTTCAATAGCCATTACAAGATAATCCCAAGTGTTAGGTAACAAACATAATAGGAGCATGCAACGATCCTCTTCCTCAATCTTTACACCCACAAGCACCAACTGAGCAAAACTCATATTAAATGAATTTAGATGGTGTGTAACAAATTCACCTTCTTCCATCTTCAAGGAGTATAAATTCTTCCTCAGGAATAACTTATTTACCAGAGACTTTCCTTGATAAATATCACCAAGCTTCTTCCATAATGAAGTTGCAAACTTCTCCTCATGGACATTTAGGAGTATAGAATCAGCTAGACTAAGTCTTATCAAACTTCTCAATTTTCTATCTGCAAGGTCCCAATATTATTGCTTCATAATTTTTGGCATAGTTCCATACACAAAAACCCATAGGTCTCTATCCACAAGAAAGTCTTCCATTTTGAGTTTCCACAACTCAAAGTTACCACCATTTAATTTTTCAATCTCTACTCTACCTGATGTACTCGCCATTTCAAATAGAATTAGGTTCTAACTTTGCAAAACTCCCACTAGAATAGTATTAGCACAAAAAACCAACCTTACTAACAAGGATAACACAACTAGCCAAGCTCTGATACTACTTGAAAGGAAAAATAGGGGTGCAAAATCTCTTTCCTAATGCTAAAAAAACAAAGGAGAAGTGCAAAGGACTAGTTTTAAAACATATTAAAACAATTGAGATGAACACATACAAGGTAACAAGAGTAACAAAAAAAACAATCACAGATAACACTAGATTTACATGGGAAAACCCTTTTGGGAAAAAACCCACCACACCAAGAGAAGACACTTTGTATTATAGTAGAATAAATTACAAACAAATCGCATAGTCCTCACTCTCTGATATTTATCTCATAGCAGTAGGCTTGAGTTTTCATGCACTCACTGTTACAATACTTCTTTCAATATACAATGAATAAAACTCTCTATCATGTCTCCAACTCTCATGTCCATCCTTCATGACTTATATCAATGTAATCAACTATACAATTCATACATTGCATTAATCATAGCAACCAATTGTAGGCCTTAATTATTTTTCGTTCACCTAATCAAGCGATCTGATCTTTTGATTGATCTACCCTGCAATCACGCATCAGGCTGCTTAGGCATGAACTCTCTTGCCTTAATTGGATTATGTCATAAGTAAAAACATGTCTTGCATTTAGTGCTTTCACCGCTCTAGAATTCGACCAACGATATGTTGATTTCTTGGCATGTGTTGCCTCTCTATTTTTTCACCGCTTCTAGTTAAGTTTGACTAGTCAACACAAGTGCCAAACATCTCTTACCACACTACCTCACCGAGCCAAAGTAGCCACTGTGGTAAGGCGGTGTCACCGCAACACTGCTCCAAGGTTGATAGACGTCAACGGTATGTTAGTGCCACCACCCAATCGTAGGTCCCTTATAAAAAAATCGCGGTACCAAGGTAGTGGCTTGTCTGCCAAACCATCACTTAACACTGTGTCACTGCCGATCTCAGATCGACCTTCTACAATATGGCGGTGCCACCACTCAACTACGAGGCTAAGCAAAGCCTCCCATTGTATGGTGGTGACCACCTATGTCGACCATTGAGCTCCACCATGCTACCTTGCTCTGACCGTAAGACCTCCATGGTAAGGAGGTAATCATTATCTATAACTGGCAAGGCTTACCACACCACCGTGACATGGGCAAGTGGCCATCACAGTGTGGTAATAAGCAGACTTCACTTAACTATCGCTGACCACCATGGCCACCACACCACCAATGAACACCCTCATCAGTAGAGAGGTAAGCCTTCACACTAACTGTACCCATCAACCATGCTACCGCCAACCCAAGATAGAGACCCCGTGGTATGGCGGTAACACCGCCCAACCATAGATAGACTGATGGAGGCCTATGGTAAGGTGGTAAACTGCCAGAACGCACCTCTAGAAAATCTCTCAATGGTAGAGAGGTAAAGGCTTAGAAATATGATAATTCCGCCAAGTCTTTTCAAAGGTCCAAGCTAGAAGTTGAGGCACATGTTTCCAACAATATTCCATATTTATATTAGAGAGAATTAATTCATATTATAGTTTACATTATTAATAGAGGTCAAGCAAGATAAAATAGATTAAAGACTCCCTATGAGTTATGGTATGGTAAACCCCCTACTATGAAGTATTTTAGAGTTTTTCGAAGAAAGTGCTATATTAGAAGAGATGAAGAAAACTTGGGAAAGTTTGATATAAGATCTAATGAAGGAATATTCCTTGGATACTCGATAAGAAGCAAGGCCTGCCAATGTTACAACAATATATTGAAGAATATTATTGAGAGTACAAGTTTCAAAGTGGATGAGGAACCACATCAAAGTTTAGTACTAATAGAAGGATATGAATCTGATGAATCCCCTTGCAGTGAAGAAGACAAGGTTAAAGACAAAGGAAAAGAGTTAATAGTTGAGGAGGAAGAAGCTATGAAAAATAATCCTAAGACGCTTAAGTATGCTGAAAGAGTTCAAATTCCTTAACACTTTGCAAAATCACTTACATCTTTCATTTTGGATTAAAAATGAACCCCTTTCTAGTGTAGGGAAAAGGCGTGGTGTGTGTTCTCTTCCTATTTCATGCAAATGAGGATCATCGAACTACAAAAATACTTCCTTGCTATTTTGTATCTTTAGAGGTCCTATCTCCCCACTTTGAAAGGAGGGAATGACCCAAGCAGTAACGATCTAAATCCAAGATCTTTCGAACCGTAATATAGATGTATAGTTGCAATAAAAATTGTGATCAACGAGAAGTGGTATGTGATAGCTCTCCCCTAGTATATTTATGATGTGAAAATACCTTGTTATAAAGGTTGAGAGACCTCTTGAGAGATTTTTTCATAGTATCCTCTGAAACATAAGCTCTTATTACAAACCATTATTTAGAATCCAAAATCCTTAATACTTGTTGGTGCAAGAACACTCATTCTGAAGGTACCCCACATTTGTACTATTCATTTTTGAAACAAAAAAATCCTTTGGATCTTAGGATCTTCAAGATTTTGAGATTTGGTGGTCCCGAGAAGTGTGTGTTGTGGAGGGGAGCTAGTGTAGCCAAATCTCTAATTGTTCGCAATTTATTAGTGTTTGGAATAATCTGAGTGGGGACTCAACAAGTATGGCCATTTCAAATCTAAGATTATAAATTATTGTGAGTTTGTTGAATACATTGTTTGGTTCCAAAATGTTACAAAAAAAAACATTCACTATCTTCCTCAAAATCTCAAACACTTTGGTTTAAATATGGATACCTCTTCAATTAGCCTTGATATTACTGCTTGTCCTAAGGATTTCTATCCTTAGAGATTTCTAAATATCTTGACTTATATCTCAATCCATATTTTCCAAAGACAACATAGGAAATTATGGCTTCAACCTCGTGATTCTCACAAAATGGACATTGTGAAAGTTATGATGTTTTGGGCATAAAAATTTAGTTTGGAAACTTAATCAAGACAAGTTTTTGTGGTAAAATAAATTCACTTAAGCAAGATAAATTGACACAATTGAACCCCACATGACCATTTGGAGACCGGTCGCTCCCATTCAACAACCCAATCTTACAGGTTCTATTATTCAACCAAAATTTAAATTAATTGATGGAGAACAAAAATATATAATTAGCAGTTTGAGAAGCTTCACTTTTGAAACCAAGGAAACATCCCATTAGTGGAGAATTGCTGCAACCATCTTAGATAAAGAAGAAAAAAGAGCTGATATTTTAGCCAAAAGGTCTATATTACCACCCCCATGTGACAATAAATATCTTATTCTTCTCTAAATGATCTCACACAAAATCAAAATCCCCAAGATAAGGTCTATCGGTCATCATTACAAACTTAGGCACCTTAGTTCAAAAGAAATCAAAAACCACACTTCAGCACTATACCAAAACATAAACAAACTGTTGGTGAAATTTTATGAACGTGCACTAAGAAGACATCCAAACATGTATGCATTCTTTATGGGTCAAAATCCATTTCTTTTTCATGATAAAAAACCTATATAAAACATTTTTCCTTTTTATGGCCTTGAACTTCTATGAATGATCTATCACACAAAAAAAAATACGTAAGTTAAGATCTACATCTCACCATTATAGACATAGGCATCATATTTCAGAGTTTGGAAGGAAGTGGGATGTAATAATTTATCGCAATGGTAACCTCTTGTTAAGAAACTATTATTCTTGACCTAGGAGGAACAAACCATAACCAAGGGAACAATCAAGGGAATAATCAAGGGAATAATAAGGGTAAGCAAAAGTATGCTAGTGCTAATCTAGTATACGAGGAGACAGTGGGATGCGTCGATGAAATGGTCATCGTCATAAATATCAAGGGAGCCAAAAATGACTATGGAGTCACCACACGAGGTGGAAAGGTTACCATCATTGGGGCACCTACTAAGACCCCCATTTCCAATACAAAGGCCATCTGTTATGATTACAATGTCATTGACTAGCTAAAAAGAACACCCGCCCAAATCTCCATCATGGAACTATTGAAAATTTCCGCCGGCCATAGGAAGATCCTTGATGAAGCACTAGCTACATCTACCGTTGTCGCCACTCTCAACACAGAGCAATTCCAGGCTATGGTGGGTAACATTTTTACCCCAGATCTCATTACATTTTCAGACCAAGATTTCCCCCCACAACCATCTCATAACCGCGCACTCCACTTCCAAGTACTAATCCATAAAAAGAAAGTCAAAAGAGTCTTGGTAGATGGAGGTGCAGGCCTTAATATTTGTTCCCTAAAAATCATAAAGAAATTGGGATTCGTCGAGGATTCCATCAATAAGAACAAAAGCATCACAATAAGGGCATATGATGACCAAGAAAGAGTGTCTCAGGGCACTATCAAAATCCCCATCCAAGTAGGGCCGCAAACTATGGAAACCACCTATCAGGTCCTCGACCTCAACCTACCATAAAACATCCTCTTGGGATGCCCGTTGATACATGGAATGAAGGTAGTGGCTTCGACCTATCACCAATACATCAAGTTCTCACATTAGAATGAGGAGGTCACTATATGTGGGGATCCTGAACCCTTCGCTTATTGCAAAAACTTGGAAGCCAAGTTTTATAAGATAACCCAAGTACCCAAAAATGATGAAGGACCATCTACTTCATACATAGACCCAACTAATCTTGCCTCCACTTCTACGATAGAGACACCCATCATCCCTGACATATCCAAAATTAAAAAATGATCCAGGACAATGGATGTGGTGATTACAAAATGAAAATAAATACATTTGTTGTAGGAGAGTTACCACAATCTCCTAGGTCACATGGACAACCCCAGCTAGTTCAAACACCTGTCCGCACTATTAGAGCAGAACCTTCTGGATTCCACCGTTGGAGGGATCTCAGTTGGGAGAATGTGGATGAAGAAGACATCTCAAACAAAATATATCAAGATGAAATACCCACTCCCACCCTACCCATGGAGGAAACTAACGAAGGGTTACAAATGATGTTTGGTATGGGCTATAATAGGAATGAGAGCCTGGGAAGAAACAATGATGGATGATTGGAGCCCATCATTGTAGAAAGAAGAATGCAGAACCTTGGCCTTGGCTATACTCCTCTGAGTATAACCATACGTGGAAGAAGTACTCCCAAAATAGTAGTTAGGTCCTCTCCTCAAGTAATAACAAACACTCCTAGACCACCTATTTTCTTAGGTATCCCACTCGATAATTACACCTTCGACATCACCAATGTTTGTGCTAGTAGTGATGATGATGATACCATAGCAGGTCTCCCTAGGCTTTTTGAAGATTCCACCTTATTAATGATAAGTGCCTCCACAAGTGAGTCAAACCAACCAACCCACCGAATCACCTTAGTACACCCCCAACTCATCGATCATGACCAACGGGGACCACCGATTCTAGACTCGTTCAAAAACAATGAGGCACTCTCAGAATTCATGGGACTAAGGGATATAGTTCCATACGGGGATCATAAGGCTGGATTCAACATCACACTGAACACATAGGCATACTATGGGGAAACAATTGAGTCCTTCAGTCACAAAAGGAAAATATCGAGAATAAGCTCAGAGTTATTGAGTGAAAACCGCACTATGGCACTCTCTAACTAGAAAACAGTAAAAATAAAGGACGCATCCAATGGTGAAAACCTCTTTGAGGCACTAGAGGATGAAGGATTCAATCTCCCTCCTACTGCTCTACATCAAGAGAAATCAACAGTATTGGCAGAATAGTGCAACCCGATCAACTTAGGAACGGAATCAGAACCACAAATCACCTTCTATGCAGAGTCTCTCCTAAAAAAAGAACTATTGGCAGCATTCCTACAAGAAAGAAAAGTAAATTTTGCGTGGACCTATGCTGACATGCTAGGTCTGGATCCTGAGGTAGTGGTTCATCATTTGGATGTTTACCCTAGAGAAAAATCAGTCAGACAAAAGCTAAGGAAGATGCACCCACAAATAGCCTTCCTCGTCAAAATTGAGCTACAAAAACTTCTAGATGTTGGCTTCATATGCCCAATTGACTATCCAAAATGGGTATCAAATCTTGTACCTATCTCAAAACCAAAAGGGGGCAGCGGCATCTGTACTGATTTCAAAGACTTAAACAAAGCATGTCCTAAGGATGATTTTCCACTACCCAACATTGACATGATAGTGGATATGATGACCAGACATGAGATGCTATCATTGATGGATGGCTTCTCGGGATACAATCAGATAATGATAGCAAATGAAGACCAACATAAAACAACCTTTACATGTTCTTGGGGCACCTACTACTGGAATGTGATGCCGTTTGGGTTAAATAATATAGGAGCTACATACCAAAGAGCTATGATGTTAATCTTCCACGACATGATCCATAAAATAATCAAAGACTACGTGGATGACATACTGGCTAAATCAAAGAAGAGACAAGACCATGTAGCAACTCTAAGTGCTATCTTTGACAGGCTAGAAAAATACAAGGTTAGACTCAACCTGAAGAAATGTGTATTTGGAGTACAATCAGGAAAGCTACTGGGATACATATTTTCGATGAGAGGGATAGAGGTGGACCCTACAAAGGTAAAAGCAATCCTTGAAATGGAAGTGCCAAGAATGTTAAAGCAACTTAGAGGATTGCAAGGTAGACTCCAGTCCATCCAGAGATTCATAACACAACTAGTAGATAAACAAATCGCCTATTCACACCTGCTTCACAAGGGAGTAGAATTCAAATGGGATGACAAATGTGAGCAAGCATTCAGTAAAATAAAAGAAAATCTACTTACACCACCTGTGTTGATGCCACCAATTGTAAGGAAACCATTGATTCTATATATCTCAGCAAGAACAACTGCTCTTGGTGCCCTTTTAGCCCAACATGATGAAAAGGGAACCGAGCGGGCGATGTACTCTATCAGCAGAACAATGGTGGGGCACGAGCTCAATTACACATCAATAGAAAAGGCTTTCTTGGCACTGGTATTTTCTAGCTCATCAAATCAAGATGATTGTCAAGATAGACCCTCTAAAATATCTATTGTCAAAAGCAATGCTTACAGGCAGAATGGCTAAGTGGGTAATGATATTGTTTGAGCATGATATTGAGTATTTAGAGTGAAAAGCCATAAAAGGACAAGTTATTGCAGACCAGCTAGCAGAAGCTCCCCTTTACACAGAAAACCTGCTCATATTAGAATTTCCAGATGAGTCCATTTTTAATCTCAATGCAACCGACCACTGGAAATTGTACTTTGATGGCTCCCACACGCAACATGGATTAGGAGCCGGTGTGTTTTTTATCACCCTACAAGGAGATTGCATACCCAGATCATATAAACTGGCATTCCCTTGTACCGACAATATTGTAGAATATGAGGCTTTAACTATAGGCCTCAAGATTGCAGCACAATGGCAAATCATGGCATTAAAGGTCTATGGGGACTCACAACTTATCATCAACCAAGTCAACGATGAATACCAAACTAAGGATGATAAGCTCGCACCATATAAAAAGGTGGTAGAAATCCTAAAGGAATCATTCATCGACATCACCTTTAAGTAGATACCAAGGACAAACAATAGAGTAGCCGATGCAATGGCAACAATTGGATCCTTGCTAGACATTCCTCGCAATGTCTCGAAACATGAATTCCTCATAGAACAACTTCTCGTACCCATGCTCGAGGTACTAGAGTCAGAATACGTGTGTGAACTCATTGGTCTCGGTGATCTTTGGTACCATGACATATAGACCTACCTAAGATTAGGAATCCTCCCAACTGACATTACCCAGAACCTCAAATGCACCTTTGTCGAAAGGTCTTCATGATTCGTCATCCTAGGAGAGACCCTCTTTCACAGAAGTACTGATGGAACCTTGCTACATTGTTTAAAACCTGAGGAGGCCACGACTTCTCTAACTGAGGTACACAATGGCACGTGTGGTTCACACTGAAGTGGTATGACCTTGGCTAAGAAGTTGCTAAGAACCGAGTACTACTAGTCAACAATGGAGAGAGAGGCACATAACTTTGTCAAAAGGTGTTTGCAATGCCAACAACATGGAGAGCTTATTCATACACCAACTCAAGAAATGCATCCCATTGTTACACCTTGGCCCTTTTCACAGTGGGGGCTCGATCTCATTGGTAAAATCTCACCCACATCATCCAATGGCCACAAGTTCATTATCACCACCACTGAATATTTCACAAAGTGGGTCGAAGCAATTCCGTTGACCTACATCATGGGTAAACAAATATTCAAGTTCATCCTAAACTACCTCATTTTTTGATACGGTGTTCCCCAATCCATTATCTCTGATAACGGGACACCCTTCAAGAATCAAGATGTCCATGAGCTATGTGAAAAATTCAAAATCAAACACCGCTTTTCCACTCCAGACTACCCACAAGGCAATGGCCAAGCAGAAGCTACAAATAAAACCATTATGAAAATCCTCAAGAAAATAGTCAATGACTCTGGTCATGACTAACACTTGCAGTTAAATCCTACCTTATTGGCCTGTTGCACCAGAATCCACACACCAACAGGTGCCACCCCATTCTCCCTGGTCTACAGATCATAAGCCATACTATCGATTGAGATCGAGCTCCCGTCACTGAGGATATCACTGCAAAACCTCATCACACATGAGGAATACAGGGTTACAAGACTAAATGAGCTGGAATTACTAGATGAAAGGTGCATGGATGCCTTGAATCATCTACAGGTCTACCAGAATCGCCTGAAACAAAGCTACAATAAGAAGATTAGGCAATGCACTTTCCAAGTTGGTGACCTTGTGCTGAAAGAAAACCAAAAGAATTTGCCAAACCCGGATACAAAAGGAAAGTTTGAAGCCAACTGGCTGAGACCCTTCATCATCATTGCAAGTTACAAATCGGGGGCATATCAGCTATTGACACCAGAAGACAAACCTCTGTAGGAGCCCATGAATAGTTCGCACCTCAAAAAGTTTTATGCCTAAGAACTTGCAAGGTATGGAATTAGAAAATACAAAAACAATCAGAAAAAGTCCTAAAAAAATGGTTACCTTGATGAAAACCTGGCAAACAAGCGTCTTGGTGACAACCAAAAAATCAAAAAGTGCAAAAATCCAAAAAATCAGAAAAAGGATTCAAAATAGTAAAGAGAAAAAATTTGTCCTCTAGTGAAAACCACTTCGGTGGTGCTTTGGACAAGTACCTTGGTGAAAACTTGGCAAACAGGCACCAAGTGTAAATAAATCACCCCCCCATCTACCAAGATTTGCACGATTCACTCATTCCATCACATCTCAAATCATCCATCCACCCATCCGCTCGCATCCATACCATAGCCTGAGTTGGTGTCCATATCATATTCCACCATGATACTACTTGGTGTATTCCTAAGGTCAGTTTGTCCAGCCTTCATCAAAGTAGTCTATCACACCACGTTGGGGGTATGTTCACACATACATCGAATTGGATTCATGTATATTCTCGTGACCTTCTGCAAATTCATCAAAAATCCAAAAACATCCAAATCATCAAAAAATCCAAAAACATGTTGAAATATCAGAAAATCTTCAAAAATTTCATCATTGAGTCAAGTCTGTTGTTAGTCAAACTATTTAGTCTCTGAGCTTGAATGTAGGCAAGGTTGATCTTTGATCATCCCCCGAGACATCTAGGTCAGTCCTTTAGGCATCTGTCGCATTGGCAATCCATTTGCCCATCTTTTTTTACATCTAGGTCAGTCCTTTAGGTGTCCGTCGCATTGGCAATCTGTTTGCCCACCTAGTCTGCATCTTATGTCAGCTCGTCAAACAATAAAATGGCAATCCATTTGTCCATCTTATCATCAAGTCAGTTTGTCATCACTCAAACTATGTGGTCTCTGCGTGTATAATGTAGGCAAGGATAATCTATGGATCAACTCCCGAGACCCCTAGGATAGGTCTTTAAGTTATTCTGTTCATCGTAAATCTCAAAAATACCAAAAACATTGAAAAATGTGAAAATACCGAAAACAACCTCAAAATATCGAAAAAACCCAAAATGGTGCATCCATTTCATCTCGCTTTCACCCGTGATCATCTCACTCATAATAAAGTCAATTTTCACTTTCACCCTTTGGTGAGTTAGGCAGAAGCAAGTTTAGCAGATTCAAAAGTGAACACTCTAATCATCAAAGTCTTGGAAGTCTAGATTAGTAAGCAAGCAAGTTGGTCAACTCAGAGTATCAATAGCTTATCATCCAATCAGTCCCATCAAAACCCTAATCACTACATGTCCTAGGATGAAGCTTTCTTGCGATGGACATAGGCATTAGGTACGCCTCACAGTAGTAAGCCTTGGCTAGCGGTATGAAGAACATTAGCTTGTTTGTTTACTTTATTTTTTCTTTTTGACTTATCATATTTTGCACTCATTCCAAGGACCTCTCCATGATGCCTAAACAAAACAGGTTTAGAGAGAAAGGAATGGGGCAATGATCATTATCTTTTTTATTTTTTGTGCTTGTTGGATATTCTTGTAAAACAACTTCATCATGCATACTTTGCTTTGCTTGTAGGAAGGATGTTTTAGGTATCTTGTTGACCACATAAGAAGGCTTGCCTTCTTATGTTTTGGCTTGAGATATCTAGAATATCTGAATTGCATTCTAAATAAGGTTATGTTTGTCAAAGTGTGAACAAGAATACTCCTATCTGTTTGACGAGTCAAAGTCCATCGCACTAGGTACAACGCCATCCTGGTTAGTTATACCTTGATGCATCGTACCTATGTGTGTTATCAAACATAAAGTAATTAGCCTTTGAAAATCCCAACTCCTAGAAAGCAATACATCATCAATCATCACCTTCTGTGAATCCTCCTTCCATTCTTCTTCTTCTATCTTTACTAACATTTCTATCTAAAATCACTATCAATAGAACCACTCCTCTCGCATTTTATCGCGATCTCGATCGAAAAATTGTATATTTCCACTCGATCTCTCGAGGGGGTAATATACCAACGTAATTCTTCTCACTGGGGCAACAGTGGGGCATCTGAAAAATCAAGAAATTTTGAACTTTGATCACAGTAGTTTATTCTTTGAATCAATGCAACAAGTACATTTCTTCAAAGAGGGGCAAAATGTAGACATGGAAAATGTACAATGTCAGTTGGATACACTTATTAACAACATTTCCTCTTAAATCATATTCTCGGCATTTCATCACATTCTATCTCTTAATTTAATAAATCACTATTTATTGAATCAAGTCTTCCTCTGTCAGTGATTAAATTAATCAATTAATTTAATTAAGCTTGCATCCTTGTTTAATTAAATAAATCATTTTACTTGATTAAAATCTCTAATGTCCTTTTATTAAATAAAATAAATTAAACCTTATTTGATTTAATCTAACATGTTCCTTCTTGATTAAATAAATCAAATCATTTATTTAATAGATCATTTCTTCTCAATTCTTGACTTAAAATTAATTCATAAATCTAAGTCTAAATTGTCACATCATCTATTTCTTCTTTAAGTTAGTAAAATCTTAATTAACTTAATCATTCTCCTTAAAATCCTCTAGAGAATGCAAGTGGCACAATAAATCAAATACTTTGATTTATTAATTCTCCATTTTCCCTCACATAGCATCAAAAGGGAATATTCCCTTGTTTAAATTCAAAAAGTCCAAGTGGACTTGTACATCCAACAAGGCATTCACTCCTCTTACATGTCCTTGTGCATTGAGCCAAGTGGCATTTATTTCATTCTTTTTTCCCTCTCACATGTCATTTCTCAAATTTGAAATTCCACCTAATGGCATTTATCATGCACATTGACCAAAATGTGCTCATTCCTCAACCATTCACATCTTGACAAGTGGCACTTGGCCATTGGATGTTAAATGATCCCACATTGCTCTATCTCACTCTCTATTCCATTTTGGAAATCTATAAATTGGAGACTTCTCTCCTCATTTCTCATCCACAACCTTCATGCAAAGTTACTCTCTTTAACTAAGAACTAATTTTGCTCATTTCACACAACTTTGAGTAAGCTTACCATGCTCAAATTCACCTTCACTTTATACACTTCAAGCAAGGTTATTCTCTTCATTTGAGAATTAATCCTATTCCTAACATCATACAACTGGTTCAAGGATTGGGAAAGGGCTGCATACTACACAACATGGTGGAACCAATCCACTATGAGATAGAGTTTAATTATATTTCTTATATGCTTCTGGTTAACCTGTTTTCTACTCATTAGTTGCATATTTAGATATGATTAAATATTTCATAGGGATGTCTAAGTCTGCTAGTTTTAACTGACTTTCATGCTAACAACGTGAAATGGTTTCTTCCATATCTTGTAGGGTTTTGGACGTCCACAACCTCAAGTGATCCAAATCCTCTAGAATTTGATCCGAGAAGTCAAGTCACCCCATCACAAAAACCATATCTCCATCACGACCATATGAGATAGAAGACATCACAAAAATCCCTTCGATCTTACTAGGGAGGAAATCATGGAACATCAAGCCTTTGAAAACATAGCTCCTATTTTCCCATAATTTTTAGCACAAAATTGGGCACAAGGCTTCACAAATCTACCATCAGGGATAAATCAAACATCCACTCCTAGTATTAAAACTAGCCTTACCAAGGAATTTGGTCTAACTCTTCCATTTGAAAGTATTACAGTTGTGGGTACCCTCAATACCAATCCTCCACCTAAAAAAACCACTTGGACACCTACCTTTGGTGCTCCCCTCATTCGAAAAAATCCTAAGCAGCCATATAAACCACTTGACCTTCATTACTCCACCAAAAAATCCACATATCAAGGACACCCCTCTTTAACCATATCCATGAGTATTACAATTGCACCTGTTACCAATTTTCACTACTACTCAACTAGTAGAGCTGATTTATTTCTTTTTAAGTGTAAGTTCAATTAGTTGTTGCATTGCTTATTGATGCTTTACATCAGTTTTATGAAGTTTCGGTTATGCATGTGTGTTCAGTGGATATAATTTCAAGAGTTATTTCTTAGTGCTTTGAAAATGAAATGAAGTATAAAGAAGAATACATAAATTATTAAGAAAGAATCATTGCTTTCATTTATTTCACAATATTGTTACATTTTAGCATTTCATTTATTTAGGAATGAATTGTACAATTTTGAATTTTGATGCATTTCTTTTCAAAATGGAAAACAATAAAATAAATTAAAGTGCCCCACACAAGCTGTGGGAGTAACTTTAACAAGGAATCATGAGAAGCATGCTACACTATTGAAGACGTAATAAAGAAAGACACATAAACATGAACATAATCATCATTGCCTATTGTTGTTGGTTGATGCAGAAGTGGTGCACCATCCTTCATCCTCAAGCTCCGATTGACCTGTAAGAGAAGTAAAGGGTTGTTAGAAATCCGATTATGAACATCCCTATATGAATCACCATCAATAATATAAAATTATGCTGATAATACATTGAAACAATTAAGAGAACAAGAGTTGGAAATAAGAAAAGGAGGAAACATCATAATAGTATTTTGTTTTATCTAATATTGTTTGTTTCCATGTGCAAGTATAGGAAAAGCTATGTAGCTGATCATTTCATGAAGACATAAAAGAATGTGGAGTAAAATGAGCTCCCACAAGGATAGAACTCGACATGCTTCCCCTTAAACATACAAATGGGGTTGAGTAAGGAAATACAGTATCATGCTCATCTAAGCCATTCACAAAGGAGTGAAACATATTTCAATTATCAAAGTAATCAAAGACATTGTTTACTCATAAAAATCAAAACTAAACAACAAAGTGAAAATTACAAGTAGACAATGAACTCAATTCAGATAAATAATCAACTGAAATGCATCAATTTCCATACTGAAAAGTTTTAATATTGTCAAAATTGATTGCATCTTTTCTGCCATGTGATTTGTTCATATCTATTCATGCTATTCCATGGCGATCTTTTCTAATTTTGCAAGTGTTTCATGTTCATAATGGTGATAGTGAACAACCATACATATAAAATTCATGAAATCAAGCTATGAAATTGAAGGATTGAAATCTATTTACAACAAAATCATTTAATCATAAAATGCATAAGGACTACTGAGTAATAAGTACATTGGCATTGTCAAGCCATTAGAGTACAAAATATCAAAAGGGAAAAAATTTGGGTGTGTTCAGGATCAGTTCGCATACATAGGACAACATTATGGACAAACAATGTTAATTGTTCAAAGTGAATGAAATGTGCAAGTAAAACAAAGAAGCCAAATCTGGTTACGTTCAAGAACAAGTCAAGAACACATGGACAAAGGTAAGAAATGTTGCTTTATGTCATGAAAATTCTAAGCAGAGAATGCATATTTTTCTAAAGCTTTTAAATGTATGAAGTGAGTGATGACAAGCAACCTACAAGAACATCAATGTTGCTACATGAGGTACAAGTAAAAGAAGAAGTGCTATTTTAGGTTACTTCAATGGAGGAACAATGAAGGAAATTATAAATTTACAAATAAGGGAATGCACAACTTTTTGAGATTGTTTACAATTTGAAAGTAAACAATCTATAGTCATATGGTTTCAACTTTAAATGCAAATATCAATTTAGATACAAAATACAATCAAGATGCAGATTTTCAAGCTTAAAATCTCTTCAAAATATAGGGAGTGGCAAGTATTGAATGTAGCCATAAATGTCTAAAATCCATCAAAATAAAGTATTCTAGAGTCAAATGAGTGTTATTTAATTGGTCGAGCCCAAAAGTGGGAGAGTTCCTTCTATTTTCTAGAAATACATGGAGATTTCAACTTTAAATGCAATTTTCATCCAAACATACAAACACCTACATGGGGTTTTAGTTGTAAGAGAAGATTTCTTCTTATTACAATTTACCCATTTGAGGGTTTTTTTTCAGAAAATACAAAATGCATGGAATACCATGGTGGGTTGAACTCAAAATTTGGAGAAATGCAAGATAAACATTTTTTTTAAAAAATACAGAGTACCCACATGGGGTTTCATGTCCAAGTACAAAGGACCATCGAAATACATAGTTATAAGCTTTAGAGCTCTTCAAAACAAGAGGAATAATGAGTATTGGTCGTGGCCTTAGAGCTTTGTAAACTCATAAAAAACAAATCCTTTGAATACAAGATGTATAGAATGCTATCATGGGTCAAGCCAAGTAGAGGTAAATTTCAATAAAAAATAGAGAACACAGGTCAAGGCCGCACCATGGTGACCTTTTTTCTTCTTAGAAAGTGAATACTCATATGAAAGTTCAAGTGGGGAATGCAAATACAGAGGGGAAAAACCATGTTTTGAGCTCGTGACAATATTAGAGCTCACTTAAAATATATATAAGGAATATGCATGGCCGTGGCCTATCATGGATAAATGCACACAAATTTCTAGCTTGGTTCTTCCATTATAATATCTTCATTGTTCTGTCATCTTTGGAGTTTGGTTCGTCAAAAATTTCTCAAACTTAAACTTTCATGGCGGCTACATCAAGCACAGGAATGGAGGCACAAAGATAATAAAAAAAATTAGAGAAATATATGCATGGTTGTGGCCTTGAAGGCCAAGTTTACTTTCAAAATGAAGAGAAGAAGCCATAATACAATTTGAAATTGACTTACCCAGCTTTCCCATGAAGATTTGACCAACATAAGGCTCGAATGATGAGCTCCAAGCTGCAAAACCCTAGTTTATGGTGGCGGTGCATTTTTCTCTTGCAAAGAAAATTATTCAAAGCACCAAGTGTGAAATGAGTGAGATTAGCGTTTGGGTTTAGTTTAGTTCCCATTTTCCCTAATTCTATTTTGGGCTTATCACCTTAAGTCATGTGTTTTAATGCCTTCAACACTTATCATTTGATAATACATTCATGCCCTAGATCAAGCCTTATGGAGATTTTCATGTGATTTCATATGCTTAAGCCTTTAATATAGGTTTTAGTTTATTTCAAAATCCAAATACCTTGTGGAATTTATTTTATGCTTATGCCTTAGTAAGGGCTAAAGAATTTCATTTCATGCTTTAGGTTTTATTTTTTGATTGATTTTCTAGAAATCAATTAAAATGCAATATTTAAATATTGCTTCTATTTTTTATGATATTTGAGAAAAATCAAATTGAGGAGACATAAACATTGTAATATTTTAGCAAATACTTTTTAAATATTAATTGAAAGAATAAGTCAAATTGAGGAAATTAAAAGTGCAAATCATTGTAAAGAAGAGATTAAAACAATGATTTATAAATTGTTTTATTCTTTTTTCTATTTTTAGCAGTTTTAAGAAAGCTGAGATGGTTGACTTTTCCTTGGGCGAAATTGAGCTACATGGGATGAAGATAGGGTGTTATTTTCACTTTTAAAGCTGAATGGACCTATTTTTAGGTTATTTTTGGGATAAACATGTAGAAGTGAGATTTTTCCACTTTTTTTACACATTATGGAGTAGTTTTGGAGGCTTTTTTCTAGGCTTTCTTCTTGAGCTCGGATTAGGGTTTTGAAGAGTTTTATTTAGGAGAAAAGCTTAGGGTTTTTCTCAGTTCAGATCATTGTTTCTTTCTCTCTTGTTCATGCAGAGTGTTTTGTAAGAAAAATTTTGTACTTAGACTTTGGATACTCCTTCAGTTTAATAAAATAGAATTCCTATTTCTCAATTTTTGTCTCCTTTACAATTTTAGTATGATGTTTTCATTGTGATTCTATTTACAAATCCTTTTATGCTCTATTATTGCAAATTTTGATGCAGAAAGTCCATGTGATATAGGTTGCAAGTTGTGTTTGAATCTGAATCTTCATGCAAATCAATAATGTTTTGAGTGTTTATGAGAGATTGTGAAGTTACTATTGTTTTTGAGAGCTATTTGTGGGTAGAAAAATAAAGTCATCATTAATTTCCGAAAATCACTTTAAGTTAGAGTTTTATTTCTAGTTCATCCTTCTACTCTTTACCTCAAACCATTTAGAATAGGAACTATCATTCAGAGTACCAAATCACTCTGGAGATTCCTTCTTCGATCAAATCACCCACTTCTGAAGAAGGTTTCCATGTGTCAAAAAATAGTTAAGTTTATGCAAGCTTAGCATAGGGTGCATATCTGATTGATAAAAACACCCACCATCACACAAAGTAGTATGGACCAAGTGTCTCAAAATAGAACACAAGGGCATGCCAATACTATATTATAGAGTCAACCCTCAATGCAGATGAGGACATATTTACCCAATCCTCCCATTGGTTCATCTATATCATTGGTGTCACAAAACACATCCATCCCATCCATCATCAACCCATCTTAAAGCAATCCTTTGGTAAAATATCCCATCAACATAAGTAATCCTTTGTCCATATCTCTAGCACAAGGAAATCCTCATGACATTGGACAGGGGAACCTTTTCAATCAATGTAATCAAGGTCCTAATATGTCATTACCATTGTAAAATATAATGACACCATCCTCATATTTACTCACGGTTCCCTTCACTATGCAAAATCAAATGGGACCTCAAAATTACACTCCTCCACCTCAATCAACCATCTTACAAGGAATGTTAAACCAAGAGAATTCCCAACCTCTCATAACCAGCTCACATCCCATCCAAAAAATCAATGCCCACAATCCATCACAAGTGTCCCAACGAGTGTCCCAAAAATCAAATGGTCCTATAGTGAAAACTCATACCTTAGCCTTACAACAAGCGCTTATCAAGAAGTAATCCAACAACAAAATCAACAACAAAAATAATAGAAAGCAACTTTATCCACGCAACAAGCTTATCAATAATCCATCCAACAACAACAAGAATAAGAAGAAGCCTTAGCAGCACAACAACAACAACACCAAAAGGCTTATCAAGTATCCTTAGTAGAACAACAAAAAAAGCCTAGCAATCATCCTTAGCAACACAAAATAAACATCATGCCTAACAACAAGCCCTCACAAAACAACAACAACATCAAGGCCAATAGCAAGCCTTAGTGGCACAACAACAACATCAAGCCCAACAGTAAGCTCTTGCGATGCAACAACAACAACAAGCCTTACTAGCTCAACAGAATGCCCAACATCAAAAATAAAAACAACAACAATGTTCCTACTATAATCCTCAATAGAACATCGTCAATACAAATAATTTAGGAACATATACATCAACACCTCAACCACCTTCACATAACCTCACACCACCATACACCTCATAAAACACACCATCGTATCAAAATATTGCATACAACCCACCTGCCACCCCAACATATGTTCCTCCACCTAATCCGCAAGACGGTCTAGACTTGGAAATAAAGGTGATCTCCTAAGAAATACAAGACCTTTGAATGGGAAAGACAAAGAAGCCCCATACATAGAACTTGTGTCCCTATCCATTTGATCAAAAGATTGTAATGTTTCCATTCCCTCCCAACTTTGAAATCTGCAAATTTGATAAATACAAAGGGAGAGGAAGTCCTATGGACCATGCTAAATAATTTAATGTCATTTTTATGGAGGTGGCCTATAATGATTCTTATCTAATGCATCTCTTGCCTCGAAGTTTAATAGGTCCAACTATGGATTGGTTTTCTCATCTACCTCCCAGTATCAAAAATTTCCAAGAAATCATTGATAAATTCATCAATCACTTCTCCTTCAATATTGACATGGACGTTAGTCTAGAAGATTTGTACACTCTCAAACAAACCAAAGGAGAATAAATCACCAATTTCTTGCAACGATGGAGAAAAAATGCTAATAAGAGCAAGTGGACCCTTCCCAATGAGCAACAAGTCAAGATCATCACATAAAATATGGATCTCTGTCTCTCTTTCCACTTGAAAATGTAGTGCATCACATCCTATGATGAGCTTGTCCCTAGATCCCTTAATATCTAACAAGCTCTAATCTCATAGGGAAAAACTCAAGATTACAACAACTCATCAACCAATTCAAATGACAAGCCTCGTGTCCTGGCTAAGAACAAAAATGTAGCAAACGATGGTGTGGTAGATGCTAAGGTGGTTCTAAGTGCTCCTAGGCCAAACAAAAATCAGGTTGATAACATTCAACCAATTGTGAAACAAACAACACCCCCTCAGAACCATCAAATCAACAATATCAAGATACAACAAAGGAAAAATACCAACAAAAACAACTATCCTAAATGCAAGTACACACAATTATCTAAACCTATCAAACCATCATGAAAAATTTGGTAGAGTCAAACTTAATAACACTTCCTAACTTTGAAAACTACCAAGAACTGCAAGAGAAACCATCCTGGTACAATGAGAATGATCTTTGTGACTTTCACAAAATTAAAGGGCACAAAACAAAAAATTGCATGAGACTCAAGAATATCATCCAAGAAATCATAGAAAATGACATGATATATATTGAAGTACCAACTAGAAATCAAGATCTTAAGATATACAAGAATCTTATGCCATATCATAACAAAGGGAACAACAACAAAAAAACTAAGGATTACACTAACATGCAACATACCTATTCCAACATTGTCACTTCCTATGATAGCATCATCACTATTGTCACCATCAAAGGACCTAGTTCAGAGTGTGGAGTCACCATAGGACATGGAAATTTCACCATCCAAGGAGTCCAATCTCAGTCTAGGGCACAACCTACTTTTCCAACATCGAATCCCAATCCTATACCTGCACAAATATGAGAAACAAACACATGATTAGATTGAAATGCAAGTTAGAATAAGAATTCCCCATGAAATTATATTGAAACATTAACATAGGAATAAAATGAAGAACAATACAAATGAAAGTAAATGAATCCTATTTTAATGATCAAACTATCAATCCCATGGGGGAGTTGGTGCCACTTATGTGTAGAAATTGGCCCTTTCCCAACTCCTATGCAAGCTTTGATGAATATTTGTCGATGATTGAAGATCCTTGATGAAATTTTGGCATAACCTGGCTATGAAATGGATAAAATTAGCTCTCAATGTGAAAAGAGTAACTTTTCTCTAGATTGTGGATAAAGAATGAGAGGAAGAGTCTCTCATTTATAGATTTTGAGTTTCGAAGAATGAATGATATTGAACAATGTGGGATCATTCAACATCCAATGACCAAGTGCCACTTTTCAAGATGTGAATTGGTGAAGGTTGTGCACATTTTCATCAAAGTGCCAATAAATGATATTAGGTGGAATTTGAAATTGAGGAAATGAAATGTGAGAGGGAAAAAAGAATGAAATAAATGTCACTTGGCCCAACGCACAAGGAAATTTAAGAGGAGTGAATTATTTGTTGGAAGGACAAATCAGCTTGGATTTGAATTCAAATTTGAAGGAATATTCCTCTTTAATTCCATGTTGAAAGAAAATAGGCAATTTAATAAATCAAAGTAATTGATTTATTGTGCAAGTTGCATTCTCTAGAGAGTGTGACATGTTTTAGGATTAAATTAATTAAAGATTAATTAAGTTAATGAGGAATTAGGAGATGTGACAATTTAGACTTGAATTTATGTATTGATTTAATTCAAATTGAGAGGAATGGTTTAATTAAATAAATGTTTTGATTTATTTAACTAAAGGGGATAATGTTACATTAAATCAAATAAGGTTTGATTTATTCAATTTAATAAGAATACTTTAGAGACCTAATTTAAATAAAATGAATTATTTAAATGAATAGAGATAGAGGACTAATTAAATTAAATTGTTTAATTTATTTAAGGGATGAAAGACCTAATTAAATAAATAATTATTTATTCAATTAAGGGATGAAATACCTAATTAAATAAATAATGATTTATTCAATTATGGGATGAAATACCTAATTAAATATATAATGATTTATTCAATTAAGGGATGAAAGGTGATGATAATATGAGAGTATGATTCAGGATGAAACAATGTTAGTAAGATCAAGTGTGTCAGTCAATTTTCCATTTCTACAAGTACAATCTCCTAGATCAGCTTAAGAAGACCCCATCAAAGATATCAATCTTAGAACTATTGAGGCTATCCCCCGCACATAGGTAAATATTAGAGAAATATTTATTAGAGTCATCCATCCTTGAGGATATTGACAACGATCTATTTCAAGATATAGTAGGACATATTACCAATCAACTTCTCACCTTCTCAAAATAAGACATACCATCACAACCATCTCATAATCATGATTTACACATCAAGTTTTTTATTCATAAGAACAAGGTTAAAAGAGTGTTAATGGATGAAGGTGCTGGTATGAAAATTTTTACCCTTAAGTTGTTCAAAGACTCGGGCTATTTAGAGGATACTATTGAGCAAGCAAAGAGTAACACCGTTAGAGAATATGATGACCAAGAGCAGGTATCTGAAGGCATCATTGCACTACCTATCCAAGTGGGACCTATCATTGTAGAAACTACATGCCAAATTTTAGACCTTGATGTTCCATACAACATTCTTCTTGTTTGACCATGGATCTATTCATTAAAATTTGTAGCCTTGACCTATCATCAATGTGTTAAGTTTCCCTTTGAAGGTTGAGAAATTACCATCCATGGAGATCCCGAGCCCTTCTACTACTACAAGAATCTTGAGGCCAAGTTTTACAAGGTACCCCAGGTCCCAAGAAAACCATTGCGTAGAACATTCTTGACATCAAAGTAGTGATCCAAGATGATGGTTGTGGAAACTATGAGCTAATGAAGGATACCTTCATCTTAGGAGAGCTACCATTTTCTCCTCAATCCCATGGAAAACCCACATTTAGTACCAAAGATCCTAAAAAATTAAAGATGGTAGCTACTACCTTGACCAACTGGGGGGATCTAAATTAGGAAGATATCAACGAGGACGATGTCTCTAAAATCCTCTATCATGATGAATGACCTGTCCCTATTCTTCCAATGGAAGATGGTAACAAAGGCTTACAACTAATGAAGTGATAGGGTTATAAAAAGACCAAGAAACTGAGACAAAATGAAAATGGATTACTCGAGCCTATCTTTCTTTAGAAATGATTGAAACATCTTGGCTTAGGTTGTACTACTAGGAAGGTCACCCTTATTGGCAAAGGTACTTCTGCTAAATGGGTTGAGGCTTCCTCTTGGTTACCCACATCACATGATACAACCTTAGATTACTTCCCCCTTGATGGTGTTGACCTATTTGAGAATAACTCCCTCTTCATGATATCCACAACATCCTTTACTCTGAGCAATCAACCGATTGAAATACGCCTAGTATACTTGCAACTGATTGACATGGACCAACAAGGACCACCAATTCTAGATTTATTCAAATTCGATGAAGCAATCTTAGAATTAATTGGAATCCATGACAACCTATCATGGTAAGATCACAAAATAGGTTTTGACATAGAGCTAGACCCAGGGTCGTACTATTAGGAGATAATTGAATCCTTTAGTCACAAAATTGATGAAATTGTACTAATATATAGATCTTTGAGTGAAAAACACACTATGGCACTCTCTGATCCTAAAAAAGTAAAATGAAAGGATGTATCTGAAGGTGAAAACCTCTCTGAGGAACCCAAGGATGAGGGATTCAATCTCCCCCTTAGTGCAATGCATCCTAAAAATTTAGCAGTGCTAGCAGAAAAGGCCACTCTAGTCAATGTGGGAATAAATGAAGCACTTAAGATCACCTTCTATCTTGAATCCTTGTTGGATGAAGAATAGGAAAACCTAGAAACATTATTGAAAGAGTGAAGAGATAAATTTGCATGGTCATACATATATATGCCAAGGATCAATCTAGAAGTGGTTGTGCATCATTTAGTAGTACATCTTGAAGCCAAGCCAGTAAAGAAAAAGTTAAGGAAGATGCACCCTCAGATAACACTCTTGGTGAAACTTGAGTTACAAAAGCTTCTTGACGTTGGATTCATCTGACCAATAGACTATATTGAGTGGGTTTCAAACCTCGTACTAGTCTCAAAATCCACTAGGGGCATCAAAATCTACACTAATTTCAGAGACTTAAACGAAGCATTCTTGAATACTGATTTCCCTCTTCCTAACATCGACCTCATCATGGAATTAATGATTGGGAATGAAATGATGTCACTCATGGATGGTTTTTTAGGCTATAATCAAATTATAATCACCAATGAGGATCAACACAAAACCACATTCACTTGTTAGTGGGGAACCTATTGTTGGAATGTAATGCCATTTGGGTTAAAGAATGTAGGAGAAACCTATCAAAGATAAATGGCCCTTATCTTTCAAGACATGATCCACAAAAGAATCAAAGATTATGTGGATGATATTTTGGAAAAATCAAAGAAAAGAAGTGAACACATACAAGTCTTAAGACCCATCTTTGACAGGCTTGAAGAATATAGGGTGTGATTGAATCCAAAAAAGTGTTTCTTTGGGGTTACATCAGGGAAACTTCTTGGCTTTATCATCTCACAAAGAGGAATAGAAATTGATCCAACAAAGGTAAAATCCATCCTTCACATGGAACCACTACAAACACTAAAGTAGATGAGAGGATTACAAGGAAGATTGCAGTCTATCAAAAGGTTCATAGACAAACTATCAGATAAAATATACCCCTTTTCACAGCTTCTCCATAAAGGAATAAATTACAAATGGGATGAGAAATGTAATAAAACTTTCCAAAAATTCAAGGACTACTTATTGACACCTCCAGTGTTAGTGTCGTCGATACTAAACAAACCATTTATCTTATATATCTCAGTAACATAAACAACACTAGGAGTTCTTCTAGCACAACATAATGAAGGAAGAAAGGAAAGGGCTATTACATCAGTGGAACATTGGTGGGCTATGAAATGAACTATTCAACCATTGAGAAAGCATGCTTAGTAGTAGTTTTTTCTTCAAAAAATTTCAGACATTACATTTTGTCACATCAAATCAAACTTATTGCAAATATTGACCCATTCAAATACCTATTATCGAAAGAAAATTGTACTGGGAGGATGGCCAAATGGGTGATGATCTTAATTGAATTTGACATAGAGTATGTGGAGCACAAGGAAATCAAAGGACAAGTAATCACCTAACAACTAGAAGATGCACCCATATATGTAGATAACCCCTCGATATTTGAGTTCCTTGACGAATCAATGTTCCTAGTCAATCTCACATATCAATGGAGGATGTACTTTGATGGATCGTTCACCCAACATGGATCAGGAGCTGGTATTATTTTCATCATCCCTCAAGGTGATTGCATTCCCAAGTCATACAGGCTATCATTTCATTGTACTAACAATATTATTGAGTACAAAGCTCTAATCACGGGTCTAAGGATAGTAGTTTAGTGGTAGATACAAGAGATGAAAGTCTATGGGGACTCACAATTGGTTATCAATCAAGTCAATGATGATTATCAAAATAAGGATGATAATCTCACTCCTTATAAGAAGATGGTAGAGAATCTCAAGGACCTTTTCATAGACATAAATTTTGAGAAGATTCCTCACATGAACAACTGAGTAGCAGATGCTATGGAAAAAAAAAGATCATTTTTAGATATGTCGAATAACATCCTTCAATGTGAATTCTTGGTAGAACAACTTCTCGTACCAACTTTCAAAATCCTTGAATCTGAATTTGCGAGTGTCATTGTTGGTCTTGGATCCAAATGGTATCATGACATATTTATCTACCTTAGTAGAGGAACCTTCCCATCCGATATCATCTCTAAATTTAAAAGGATCTTTGTCAAAAAGGAATCCCGATTCATGATCCTAGGTGACACCCTTTATTGTTGAAGTATCGAAGGAAAATTACTACGATGTCTTAACAAAGAGGAAGCCTTAACCACTTTAACAAAAGTATGGGATGGAATATGTGGTTCCCATTGTAGTGGTATGACTTTAGCTAAGAAACTATTGAGGATGGGGTACTATTGGCCAACCATGGAAAGAGAAGCTCATCAATATGTGTAGAAATGTGTCCAGTGTCAACAACATGGAGATCTGATTCATGCTCCAGCTCAAGAATTACAATCGATGATTACACCCTGGCCTTTTTGATAGTGGGGACTTGACCTCATAGGAAAAATCACTCCAACCTCATCCAATGGCCAAATTTTTATCATAACAACCACTAAGTACTTTACCATTGAGTGGGTTGAAGCCATTCATATGACCTACATAATGAGGAAGTGAATTGTCAAGTTTATCTTGAATTACCTAATCTGCTATTATGGTGTTTTGCAAACCCTTATCTCAAACATAGCACCCTTCAAAAATTAGGATGTGAAAGATCTATGTCAAAGATTCAACATCGAACACTGATTCTCTACCCCATATTATCCCCAGGGCAACAGTCAAGCTAAGGATACAAACAAGACTATCTTAAAAATCTTGAAAACAATGGTCAATGAAGCTGGTCGTGACTGGAAACTATAGTTAAATACCACTCTTTGGGCCTATCGAACTAGTATCTACATGTCCATAGGTGCAACCCCTTTCTCCTTGGTTTATGAATCAAAAGCCATCTTGCCTATTGAGGTTGAGCTCCCATCACTACGAGTGTCACTACAGAACCTAATCACTGATGAAGAATACAAAGTCTCTTGGGTGAATGAGCTAGAACTCCTAGATGAGCATCATCTTGATGCCCTCAATCACTTGCAAGTATATCAAAATCGATTGAAACAAAGCTATAAAATGTCCGTCTTTCTAGGTAGGGGATATTGTCCTAAAGAAAAATCAAAAGAATCTACCAGATTAGGACAATAAAGGGAAGTTTGAGCCTAACTGGTTGGGTCCCTTTGTCATCACAAAAAACTATGGATCAGGGGTATATCAGTTATCAAATCCTAAAGGTGAACCCTTATAGGAGCTAATTAATAGCTTGCATCTTACAAAAATTTATGCCTAGTCTTGAAGGGTGTAGATTTGAAATACAAAAAAATAAAAAAATGATCAAAATCCAAAAATTGAGAAAAAGGATTGAAAAAGTAAGGAAAAAATTTGTCCTTTGGGTATGTGCAAGATCATCATGGAAAAAACAGGCCCTTGAGTGGCTATGAAAATTCAAAAAAATCAGAGTTAGGCTACTTGAATTAAAAATTTGAATAAGTTATCTATATTATTTCAAAAATATGTAAAAATAGAATATGTGGAAAATTGAATGTAGTTTTTAAACTACTAGGTTAATTTTTGTAAAAAAAAATTGGTGAAAAATTGAAATTTCAATGCAGTAATACTTAAATTTCAGGGAAAAAATAAGAAGTAGGTGTTTGTTTGACCACCCTAACCATAATAAAATGATAAAAAAAATTACAAGATTTTAGATATAAGTAGAAGACTCATGTCGGGATGTGATGCATATTTTTTTCAAGTAAATAATTAATTATGATTTTTTTATTACAACTTTTAAAAAATATAAAAACTCATATGTCTGACCACCTTAATTTGGTCAAAAATTCATGATTTTTTTTTTTTTAATCCTATAGTATGCCAAGCATAGAATGTGACGCATTTTTTGGATTCAAAAATGTGATGTTGTTTGAAAGCTATAGATTTTTTTCTATCAGGCTATCAATTAGGACTTTAGTCGTAATTCTAATAGAAAATAAATAATAAATATTTATTAGATTCAAAATAAAGTATAATTTATATTGGTAGAAAGTTGAGAAACTCCTTTACAAACCCTTTTTGTTTCATCAATTTTGGCTAAAATAAAAGCCGTCAGCCACATGGGCGAAGTCTGGAAAAGCAAGGTAAGTTGTTAAACACATTTTCCATGTTGAATTCTTAGGATTGGAGGTCTAAACCAAATTCCAAAGCAAGCCCAAGCCTAATCCGTAGGCATTAAATTTTGTGTCATCAAATCGGATATCCGATTTGAATCCGATATCTTATATGTTTTAGATATGAGCTTTAAAAAATTAATACAATTTTTAATATATGATTTCAAAAATACAATAGAGTTTATAATTTAATATATATAATATACAATATAGTTTATAATGTAATTTATAATATAAAATTTATGATAATCTCTTACTGAATTATGTATAATATTTAAATATTTTAGTTAATCTATAAATGTTTTAATATATATATATATATTACTAATATATATAAAATGTTTAAATGTTATCTCTTTCCCTCTCTCTCCACGTCTATCTCTCCCAAGTCTCTCACTCAATCACTCCTCTCTCTCTCTCGCTATCCCTCTCTCCCTCAACCCTATCTCTCCCTCTCTCCCTCTCTCCCTCCCACTCTCCCTCTCTCCTTCCCACTATCCCTCTCCTTCT